>JACAXG010000039.1:3392764-3490131 GCA_018881555.1 Amblyornis subalaris
CTGCAGCCCATGGTGAGGCAGCTGTGCCCCTGCAGCCCATGGACGTCCACGGGGATGCAGAGATCAACCTGCAGCCCCTGGAGGAAGCCTGCACTGGAGCAGGTGGATGCCTGAGATGAGGCTGTGAAGCCATGGGAAACCCGTGCAGGAGCAGGGTCCTGGCAGGGACCTGCAGGCCCATGGAGAGAGGAACCCCCACTGGAACAGGTTTCCTGGTAGGACTTGTGACCCTGGAGGGGACCCAGGCTGGAGCAGGCTGTGCCTGAGGGACAGCACCCAGTGGAAAAGGGACCCACATTGCAGCAGTTAGCGGAGTACTGTTGCCTGTGGGATGAATTCACATTGGAGAAGTTCACAGAGAACTGTCTCCCATAGGAGAAACCCCATGCTGGAGCAGGGGAAGGACTTCTCTCCCTAAGCAGCGGCAGAAACGACGTGTGATGAACTGATCATAACCCTCATTCCACATCTCCCTGCACCACTGAGGGGAAGAGGTAGAGCCTGGGTAGATAGAGGGGTGGGGGKAAGGTTTTTTTAAGGTTTGTGTTACTTCTCATTATCCTGCTCCCAGTTTTGATGGTAATAAATTCAATTAAGAACCCCAAATTCAGTCTGTTTTGCTCATGATAGTTATCAGCGAATGATCTCTCCCTGTCCTTATCTCAAGTCACARATCTTTCATTGTATTTTCTCTGCCCTGTCCACTTGAGGAGAGGAGTGATAGAGAGGCTTTGGTGGGCATCTGACATCCAGACAAGGTCCATCCACCAGAGCTGTGGTGGATATTTGGAAGGGGAAGAGGTGTATTATTTAGAAGGGGAAGCTAGGGTCTCTTTCCTGTCTTTCACATCACACTGAGCATAAAGAGAAAGGTAAAAGCCACACAAATTAAAGAATTTTGTATATGTGTATTTCCCAACATTTGATGAGAGAAGTAAGCAAAACATGAGTAATAGAAGACTGAGTTCTGATGCTTTGGTAAAATCATTTCTAATTTGGAAGGGGTTGTGTTTCCTAAGTACCTGCTGCTGGCCTTTTCCATAGCTTTGCTGATCTTGTAACCTCCTACTGGAGGCTTCRGCCAGCTAGCTTGAGTAATATAATTTAAAACAGAAAATATCTATTCTCGTAAAACTTTACTAGAATGAAATTACACATTATTGAGCTCCTTTATCAGAAAACATATTTTAAAATACAGTACAGCTTTTTTTAGATTAAGTTAGAAAAAAATGAGTTATTTTTAATATGCTGATCAATTTGTATGGAGACTATGAGTGTCTTCTTATGCTTCTGAGAAGGCCTCCCCTGAATATAGGAATGTGGTGTAAAAATGGGTGAATACATTATCTTTCAAATGCTATACAGAATAATAATTTGGAGAAACACTTATACATTATAATTATGTGCTATTTAGAGTCCTTAGCTAGGTAGAAAGACACTGTGAGGAGATATAGATAGGACTGTTATTTTCAGTGTAATATTTTCATTTCATTCATCTCTCTGACGTGATTTTGATCATCTCTTAGAAACCAGATTTGTTGGAGGTTTTTATATCACATGTCTTTACCAAACTTGTATTTATTTTTTTTTAACTAAAATGATATTTACTATTCAAGTGTTTTGGTGGTCTGTAAACTTCCCAGATCAAATTAATCAACTCAGCAGCTTCTGGAATTTTAAACATGGTCCCTATGGCAATAAATAGGTTTCACTGCTGATTTTGATTTACAAGAAATAAAGTAGATACTTATTTCATTCTACAAATTGATCATGACAGTCAAACTCTWCAACATGGCATTTTGGCGCTGTCCTATGACTCTTCTGAATGAAAAACTTATGACATATGATATACCTTCCAAGATGTCTTTGTTATATAATGTTGCATTGAAATACAATGTTGTGCAGACCAGGGCACAAAACAGCTTGGATTAAATGTCTGGGAAATTAAATCCCTTTCGATGACTGTCAGGACTAGTCTGCCTCCATTATCCCAAGACACAAGCTGGCACATTATCATTTTTATACATAGTTAAATACCCAGACTCTGATTTCATTAATCATTCAGTTAGGGCTGCAAATTTACCAGGGAAAGGGCATTCCCTCTCTCCACATGAAATGCTTTTTCCTAAAATACTACAGATGTATTGCATAATATAAATGTCTGACATTTTAGCAGTAATAATAGCACTTGAATCAAAGGTGTTTTCCCCTTAGTTCCCCTTTAGCCCGCATACATTTTCATTTCTGCAACTCCTACTCCTCTAACAGAATTAAAGAAGCTTTCTTAGACCAAAATAGAATGAAAAAAAAAGGCTTTATTTTTGAGCACTTCAYCCCACTTCAATCACAGGTAGCTCTGGAAGTGCAGAGCCTTATCCCGATCAGATGCCAAAGAACCAGTCCTATTTCCTTATAAGCCAACGAGGAAATAAAAAACCAGTATCTGCAGAATAATAAGCTGCATCAGCTTCCAAAAGATGATGCCAGGGGATTAGAACCTCCTGTCTTGCAAAATGCAAATCCATTTTCATAACACCGGAGACCCCACCTATCTCAAGCCAAGACCATGATCACACCCCAAACCTTCTGTAAAGTGACTAAGCAGATGTACAAGTGGTCTACTCAGCAGTACTCTCTCCTCATTCAGCATGAAACTGAGCTCTGAAATTTTCCAGTTGAGTCATTTTCAGGCTCAGATTTGTAACATAAACTGTGACTCATTCCCAGTTTGTCTCATCTTGGATTTCATGACCAACTGGAAGAGATCTGCCCTTTCACTCTTCCAGGATGTATTGCAAGGGTCTAGAAGAATTTTGGTGTTCTGTGTAAGCACCATGCTAACACACAGTGTTGATACTTGTGGTGGCATTGTAGTATTTTCCACTACCAGCAGATGAAATAACTTGTACACTATTTCAGGCAAAATTTTAAAGCATAGGCTTATTTTCCTTTGCATCCTATGCAAGAAAAAAAAAGTAGAAGCAATTTGCCTCTACAAAATTAGGTCATCGCAGGTATAGGTCCTTTATGGGTACAATCAGGTACTTCAAGGTTTAAATTAAAAGAGAAAAATAATTACAGATAACTGGTATCATCTGTCAGGGGTTTTTGTGAGACCTCTTTCCCAATAGCCAAACTAACATCCAGACTTGGGAAGAAATAGTGAACTGTTAACTACATACCAGTTTTGGTGTAAGTTTATTATTTTAAAACCATTTCCTGTAAAGGAAAGTTGTATAAAAACCAATTCTGTAGTTTGACTAAGGTCATTTCGTGTGATTTTCAGGAAACGAGATCCTGAAATTATGCTAAGATGCCAATCATAACAAAAATAATTTCCTTCGAAGACAGATCTAGAAGATACACACTGTTATCCCAGTCTGTATCTGCCATTACTAAGCAGAACATGACACTTTTGTCCAAATTGGAGGAAGAAAGAGGTATCACTGATAATCCCTATACACAGCCATGAAGTTATGGTTTAAGATGGGTCTGAAAACTGAACCATACCATACAGGAGCTCAAGCTGGCAATTACTTTCTAATTCCCACTGAGATTCTATCACTCTTATTTCCTTGGCATTTAGTTTCCTTGTTCAAGGGGAATTACTGATACAGAAAATAAACTAACATATTGCATCTAAATTCTACTTAAAMAATGTCACTATTCAGGAGAGCAAAGCAAACAGGATTTGGCCCTACATGTGAGTACAATATTAATCCTGGATTGTGCCTATCTTAACAGGGTAAGGCTTTGGTATGCAGTCACTAAAAAGGGCTCAGACAGAGCAGTGAGATATGAAAATGTGTAATTTTGCTATCAGTGGATGTACACACTAATAGCATTCTCCCTTGGCCCTCTCTCTTTCTTTTTCCAGTTTACTGGATGTCTTCTCCCAGTGAGTATAGATTTTTTCATCCAGTTATCTCCCCATCCTTTTGAACATTTCCTTCTGTATCACCTAGCTCAGCTAATTGTTTCATGACTTTCCTTCTAATCCAATTCTTTCTCATCTGCTGTTCTTTTTTAAATCCTGACACAACAAAATCTTTTTTTCAGATTAATTTCCATGCTCTTACTTGAGGCTATCCCCATCCTCCAGAATCATGGAACAGGCCATGGTCATGCAGCTTGGTGGTAGAACACTAGAACTCCAGGAATTCATTTGTGTTAACAGTAAAATTAAATAAGAGTGTTTTAAAAATTAATTAACTAATTAATTTTGAAAACAAAAAAGGAAAGGGCATTTGCAGATGAAACTTTCCTCACMAAATGCCATTAAGAGCATTGCATTCTAGCACCAGATATTCTTCTCACATAAACGTGACTGTCAGTCCCTTGGTTGATATGTAAAGTAATCATATCAAACCTGCCGGGGTAAATCATTTTTATTCATAGACAGTAATAYTCAAGCAAATTTTCCGCTTAATGATGATCCAGAAACATTTTGTAAAACATCTTGTAGCAGCCTACATTGAACAAGTCAGTGATGGGTCCCTGATTTTGAGCTAAGAATCCTGCACTGCCACTGAAATCCCTCTTGGCCTGGACTGTGAAGTGCTGGGTTTGCTGCAGATAAAGACATACCCCTTTAAAATAAACAAGCATTTGAAGTAGTTGAATCTTACTAGTTTTAAAATGTCTGAGCTTTGTATATCCCCAGGGTCTCTGTGTTTGCATCTCCTTAAACAATACAAGCCGTTATTAAGAACATGAATAATGTGGCATGCTATCATATTAGGATATAATTAAAAACAAGACAGCAAAGCCTCAAAGCTGCACTGAACATAGGACACATATTGCAGTCTTCTGCATTTGTTCTGAATTAAAATCCTACTTTTTACTTGAAACCTCACGTCTGTCTTCCTCACATAGCAGCTAGCGCCTACTTGGAAAACACTCACTTTTGGCAGAACAGCTGTACCACCAGCTCAGGGTTGGGGGGAGTAGGGGGGAAACAACCAACCTGCCTCTCCAAACACTTTGTYTCTCTGGCTGTTGTGGAGGGCTTAGGGAGCCATGGGAACAGGAAAACGCTGCTCACAGAGCATCCCGTGGTGTGGCCAGGCTGATACCTCACCAAAACATCCAGCCCCAACAGTCTCTCCCCTGGAGGCAGCATATCTGTCCCCTCTTTTCCGAAGATACCAGCTTCCAGTCCATAGCAGTCCCATAGGGGCCTCTCCCACAGTAAAAGGACTGAATGTGCAGCTGTGATCATAGCCAGGATTTTCTCAGGACCATTAGGACTCCTATAAAACCAAATTCAGGTACTCACACATTGTTCCATCAGGCACTCCATTCTCAGAGACAGTTTTCTCTCGCTAATCTATTCACCTAATCTCAAATGTTATGGTAAAAGCCAAGAACATGTTGGCAGGTGACCTAATTTTACCCAGCTATCAGCTGCTTCAGAGCCAGGAGTGATGCCAGGCTAGCACAGCCTGCYGTAGGAGCCAGTGCTTTGTGACAGCTCCTCTTCCACCCTTTCCCTGCTGCTAGAGCTGGTTGGTATCACAGAGAAAAGCAAGCAGAGAGCTCTCAACCTGATTAAAGCCTCTGCGAGTGGCTAGTGTGCTCTGCCTGCTGATTTTAACTTGCAATTCCTCCCTCTTCTGCATCTTGAAGAGTAGCCAATCTGCCTTAAGCACTGTCCATAATGCCAACCTAAACCTCTTCAACTCCAGAACCTCTTCAGCCTTGTCAGACTGTGAAGAAAACAGCAGGACTTTATTGGCCTGGAAGAATGGAGGCCCTCAAGGACAAGAAGGAGCTCTAAGAAGTATTCAGAGAAGAACCTGGTGGCTGCATTTCTTCAGCCAGGAGTCAGAAGAGTTCAGAGGCTTTGGGGATGACTGATAAAACTATTTGCTGTACTCATTCCAGAGCTATGTCTGGAAAAGGTCTTCCCAGGCCTGCCCAGGATCATTTCCAAAGCCAGCTATGGACTCATACCAGACCTGAAGCACTGGAAACCTGCTGAGCAAGGATGGCAGCTATAAACAACATAGGTGCTTTGGTGTCTAGCTTTGTTTTGAGGTTTTGTCTGAAGAGGCAAGCGAGCTGGTGTAGCTCCAGGTCAAGTGGCTCAGCACACAACCCTTTGTCCAGTCTGAAGGCTAACCTAGAAAGACACAATGGCCTATTGCTCCCTTGAGCAGGATTCAGAGCTGTTTAAAATAAAACACTGTTGGGGGAAAGGTATGACTAATACTGGGGACCCCAACAGAGGGGCTTCTCATGCCTTTGCTTATGTTCATGGAGTCTTTTATTTTAATGACCAGGCAGTGAAGCTCTAGCTCTTGGTTACCCTAAATACAGCTACAAGATCAGTCTTCAGTTAGGAGCTTCAAGCGGCTTCATGAGAATGTCAACCACGACAAAACCTTCCCAGAGACCCCATGACCTTTATCAATGAGATGTGGTTTGGTAGGGGGGAAGTGGCTGGTTTGTTTTGAGGGGTGGGGTTTGTTCTTTTTCAGTCATCAAAGCATTACACTTCTCAGGAATAAAATACATGGTAAACCGATGAATTTGTTTTGTCTCCTGTCATGCTGTTCTTAGCATGACCTGCGGCTCAGAGGATTTCAGATCTGTCAGCCTGTGCCATGGCCATTTGGATTCTTGCCAACTCTGATGAACCCATAAGTTCTAGCTAAGGAATTCTTAGTCCCTACCTTACGAAGCAGAGACACCATGGACACAGCAGTATATTCTCACCCAAGGGTCTAGTAGAGACGTGCCAAGTTGCCCATTCAAGCAGAGAGGAAGGCCTGGTTTCAGATGTGGGTTGAGACAGATTGTGACAGAGCAGTAAAAACTGACAAGATAAGCTCTTGACAAAGCTTTCTCCGAAGTCTAGAGTGCTGCTATGGAGACCATCCTTGAAAGTAGGCTCTGTCTCTTTTACAGAGCTTTCAAGTTTTACCACTGGGAAGCAAAGTGATCTTTAAATTTTGTCCTGTTGCCTGATCTATTGCTCTATATGTTGTTCCTGCCTCACCAGGGTAACAACTTCTTATTATCTGTATTGGTTCAGCTAATTATTCTATTAATGATTCAGCTAATACAGTTTAATACAGAAAGTGTAGATGTCACATCATTAAACAATTGCTTATGTATTCTAGACCTTTACCATAATCCATCTTGAGATGTGTTAATTTATTTCTCCCCTGGTGTTTATAAGGTATGACATCCTGCAAGCAACTAATTCTGGATCTCCGTTCTCTTTGAGATTTAATCAGCATTTGAGACTTACATCTGGTATTATGCCAGGATAACTCGAAAGCAACAACAAGCAAGCTTTCCAGCATTTGGCACTTCCTTTTAAATAAGCAGAATTTTAGAAGTTGATGTGAAACCTATAAAAGCCTTTAAGAAACAAACAGTTCTTTCTCACATTAAAAAAAAAAATTAAAAAATAAACCTCTTGCTTATACAAGAAAAAGTGCTTAAAAGTTCATTTAAAAAACCACACAGTTATATTCTAGTTTGCCTCAAATAAAAAGAAAGCTAAGTGAAATTAATTGCTCTCAGTAGCCCAATGTAACTGTGGGTCAGTGTGTCCTGGATAGCTTAAAATATGGATCCAGGGAAAACATAGCCAGATTCCCTTAGCTGAGAAAAAGAGCTTTTCATCGTACATCTCCACATAACCAAGGCCACAAAAGTGTTGTGGATGACGTGGTAGAGAGACCGACCTCATTATTCATGTTTTCTTATCTCTCTTATTAGTCGCATTAATTAACACCAAGTTGAATAGCACCTCAGACTGAAATCCATGTATGACTCAGTCCAATTATTTACAAGACAATTGCTAATTAAATAATGTAATTCATTTAGCAATAGACACGTGTAAGGAGAGGTGGTTACCGCTTTACAACGGAGGGTTCTTTTAAATTTGAGGGACAAAACAAATGAAAGTGAAAAAAAAGAAGAAACATGGAGGAGGAGATATGGTTTACAGAGACACAAATATTCCAAGTGAAGCCAAGCAACATCGAGTGCAGATTTTGTAAGATTCTCTGGTTGAGCTTCTGCTCACAGGATTGGCCTTCACAYTCCAGCCTTAAATCATTAGATCTTTTACCTGACAGTAGAGAAGAATTCATTCAAGTATAACAGCTCACAGAGCCTCTCTGCTCCTTTGAACCTCCACACAAAAACTGTTAATTAACAGTTAATTAACAGGCCTCCTATCTAGAGCCTCCCATATTTGTACCTGCAGCTCTAGGTTTGATTTAGGTACATGACCTACCCTGTTTTATATCTTGGTTTGTTTCATCCCCCTTGGGAAGTAAGCTAAATAGGGCAAAGGTGGTGAGGAATCCTCAAGAGGACAACCACCAGGTTGAAAGTGTTTATATACATATTTATTTATTTATTTACATGTCGTACAAAAAGATATCAGAGGGCTCAGGTGTGGAAGATGTGAGGAGAGGCTGGAAGGCTTCAAACCTTTTTGAAACTTTAGGCATTATAGAGGCCACAAGAGGAAGAGGGAGAATGGATGGTGAGTGCTGGGTTAAGAATGATGGCAGTGGCAGGAACAGGGGTTCTGTGGAGGTTAAGAGGAGGAGGAGAAAGTCATGGGATATGCAGGATCCAATGTTCTCAGTGGAGATAGTGGAGGGAGAGAAAGGGTGCTGAACCATCAAAGAGGAAGCAAAACAGATCTGGAAACAGGCATAGGAGGAGAGATAAGACAGTTAAAAGTTGTGATTGAGGTTGGGGGCTGTGGTAAGAAGGAGTGGTTGGTGACTGGTAACCACAACAACAACAAAATTTTCTGAAAAACARTAAAGGTGCAGCCCTAGGAGGGCCCTCGGCAGCTGGGAGAACATCACCCCACCTGCAAGGGAGCAGAGACAAAACTCAAAGCTTCTCAGTGAGCTCTTCTGTTCTGTAGTGTAAGCTTTCCTATGAAATATAAAGCATTTGATCTCCACATAAAAGCTTCACCTAAGTCTGATAGTTACAGTTCTGGATAATTATGTCTCAGACAGCTGGCCAAGAGAAAATAAGTGGATTTGGCATAAGCAGGAAAACAAAAGAGGGTCTATAAGYGTGCTCTGCTTGCTTATCGGTTCCAGATAATTTACTAAGGAACAGGACTTCGGTGGATCTTTTCAAGACCCACTTAAGGGAGTAAGCATTAAAATATCAGAGGTACAATCAGGACATTATACAACCGCAASATAAAAATTGTAGACACAGATAAAAATCACACAAAGTGCTATTTTACTGTGCAATTGCAACTGGTCAGATGCACTAGGGCATGACAGTAGACGACAGTAATCAAGGCTCACTGAAAGCAATTACAGTTACAGGATAAGGAAATATGCAAAGCACATTTAAACCTGAGCCAAATTCAGCATGAAGCAGAAAGCCTTTACCAGTTATCCTATGCAAAGAACAGAATAAAGAAGTCAGCACTCAGGAGCACAGAAACTTTTCATTTTGTTTCCAAAAAAAGCTTAGCAGAACCCAACCGTTTTCCAAAACAGGAATTTAATGCTAATTACCGGTGTGAAAGTGAGACTACAAAGTAGGTACTTTATTCCTACAAGCAATCTAATATGCCACCAGACTCTTTTTTCAAACTGGATTTACCTGGCTCAGTGTGAAATAACACATACGTTTCATTACTCACTGTGCTTTATTTGCATATCAACACAGCCATGAACCAGACTACAGTGTTGGCCCACTTCTTTCTAGCACCTGCTCAAACCTCTGCAGCCAACCCTTCTGCATCCTGTCACTTGCTAAAACACCAAAGGCACAAGTACACCAGTCAGAGGGGAGCACACAGAGCTACAGGTATTYGGTTTCTTTGTTAGCACAATGCAAACACCCAACACAGTTGTGTCTCAGTTGTGTTTGCAGGTCCTCTCTTCCCACCTACCTCTGGRTCAGAGATGTCTGTCCCAAATCGTCATCCCTAGATAATATATCAAACATAACCCTTTTCTTCTTTAAGGGGCAGAAAACTGCTTTTCTGGCTTAAAGGCATTTCTTTGAAAGAGGAACTGGAGCTGATCTATTCCTCCATAGTTACAAAAGTCTTTCCTGACCTTAAATTCACCAAGGATTTATTTCGATGGGTATTTTAAGGCATAATACTAGGTCATAATAGCTATCTTGATCTAACAAACACCTTCTAAAAGCTTGGACAAAAACGAAAGCCAAATTTTACTTCTTACTGAAACGGCTTGTTTGAAGTTTTGATTCCCCTCTATGGTTTCAGAAGTTTATTATCCTCACTTTGTTTTAATTAAAGCTTCAAACCAGCACTATTTATGCTGAGCAAGCCAGGTCTGGTCCAGCTAGGCCACATTTAGCACACAGGTTGTTCCCATTGCACTGAGGCAGGCAGTATTGCTCTGCCTCTTGGGCTGGCAGCAGAGATGAGGGCCCCACTGCAGCCTGAGAAAGAGAAGGCAATGGTATCTCCTTGCCTGCTCATCCTCTTCACTGCTCAGCCTCATCTGCAGCAGCAGCAGCAGCAGCTGCTCCTTTGGTCTACAGTCCGACTGTCTGCGCTCTTCAGATGTTGGTTGCTGCAGCTGTAAACCCCAGAGGTGCAGAGCAGGGAGAAWTAGCAGCAGTGGAATAGCAACCCCACGGCAGCGTGGGTCTGTGTGCTCTTCTGCCAGGCATTAGACAAAACTCAGACATCCTACAAGGSAGGTATTGCAAATCCCTCTGAAGGCCCTGCGGCACTTCTCCTTCCTTTCTTAGTTTGCAGACTCAGAGGGACTGGAACACTTCATGCCCCTTCACATCCTGTATTCCTGCATCAGCCCACAAGCATTCCCTGAAATCACCATCCCRCCTGTAGCAAAAAAAGAGAGCAGAGACCACTCGGGACTACTTATCATCCCCTGTTACTCTAAACTTTAGGCTAAACACAGTTTAAAACTGCTACTCTGTCCTACAAAAATACTGAATACACCAAACAGCTTCAGAATCTATCTCTAGAAGCAGCAGCCTGACTGCTCTCCAGCAGTGTAAATCTTCTTCACCTTAATCCTGCCCTGCCAGTGTTCATGTCTATGGAAATTGTGTGTCGTGTAGATTACACAAATTTGCCTGAGGGGTGGCCTGTCTCAAGTACAGCAAGACTGTCTTAGTGGTAAATCTTCCGTAGCACACTTTGTTCTACCCAATTTTTTTTACAGTAGACTTGAATCCTTTGACAATTTAAAAAGGATAGGGAAAGCACCTAATAAGTCTTGTGATAACCTTATGAGCACCATCACTTAGACTGCAGCAATTTAAAAATGTTTACAATAACAATGATGTGGTGAAGCAGTCTCAGTTTTTCTAGGTTCCTTTCTACCAGGGTCTGCAGTCTTCCCACTGCAGGTTGTGAACTCGCTGGCTCTCACAGGGTGATCATGAACAGATTGAACTGGCATTTGCATAGGAAATCCATGGGGAAGCCATAGTAGTCATTTAGATTAGTCAATTACAGAAAGAACACTTTTCTCTTTGTATTTGTGAGATTTCTTCCACACGCCTTGGGAGACAGTCCTGCCTCTCAGATAAAGATTATCCAAAAAGGTGTAGGCCAATGATCTTCAATTTTGTGTCGTCACATTTTTTTTCCTCTGGAAGTGTACAGCTCTCTGTAATGAATGGAAACCGAAAGACATAAGGATTGCTAAGTCAGCTTCATAGTTATCTTAGCATTCCATAAAAACAAAGGTGTTTATGGATTGAAAGTTCTCTCCAAAAATCACCATTTCAAGCTAGTTGGGGTTGTCAGCCTTCTTTTCARTCTCGGCACCTGATTCAAATCCAGCTGCTGAAGACTACATCTTGAAAACACAAGCTTCAAGAGCTGTCAATAAAATTCTGGGTTCTTTCCCCTATTTGCATGTGTTATGGGATAGGATAATATTGCTCAAGTCCAATTACACCACTACCATTTATTTCCCAAACTAGATCTCCAGCATAGGCTGCCTTTCAACCATCAGAACTGCCTACCTTTTCTGAGAGTTCAGAACCAAAAGCACCAGAAGGAGGAATATTGGAGATCTCAAATGGCTCCCCTATTCCAGGTTTCTGTTCACCTGATAGAAACCTGCAGAGACAGATGGTAGGTAAAAAGCACTGGGCTGCTTCTACTCTCTTCCCCAGGGTTACCTGGCTCCCAGGATGGGCCTCTGAACAAGTCATAACTCTGCCATTGGCTTCCTCCATGCTTGAGAATGTAGCTTTAGTTTACACCAGCTTCCTATAGCAGGCCATCAGGCAGATATAAACCCTAATGCAAATGTATATTGGTCATAGTCTTTTTTTCCAAAGCCAAAACTCCTACACCAGTAACCAAGACAAAGGAATAAAGTAGCTGCCACCATGGAACTCGAGAATCTATTAGGTAGATTGCCTATTTTAGGGTTGCTTTATTCTAAAGGAGCAGAGGAAAATCAGACCCAGCAGAATAGARAAAGACAACCCTTTAATTTCAAATATTGTTAATATGGAATATTCAGGAAAGCAAATGATGCAAAACACAACGGAGTTACTTGCCTGGCTTCAGTACAGTGCTGAATAAAAATAAAATTCTTACACTCATTCATCACTGAAATGAACAATCASTGTCAATTAGTACTTGCATTCAATATTTAGTAAAATTATTTTACAGTACTCTCMATCTTCAACATTACTACTAGTGTTATTTTGTTTAATGTATACAGCATCTCATTCAAATTCTGCCACTTCTGTTAAGTGCTTTTTATGAGTTATTGATGCTCCATTGTTTTGCATGTACTTCATTCTTCACCATCTGTGACAAGATTTTTAATCTTTATACAGAAGAAACCAGGCTCAACAAGAATGACCTGTCAAGAATGCTTATGGCTTTGTGGTTAGCTCTCTCCTGAGTGTGATTTAATCGATGTGGTGCTGCCTGACAACATACAAGATTCAGCAACATCATAAAGTCTAGATGTTAACCATTTCAGACCATCAAAGAGAGAGGTATGGACATTTGGGGATTTGCAATAGCACAAAAAATGGGTCATCTGGGATGTCCAAGTTTCTCCTTTAACAAGTGGTTTGTAGTGTGTTTTATTTAGATGGGGCAACTGCATGTTTGCATTTTAGTGCTGCTTGATTTTTCATATTAGTGTCATAACAGACCGTGGACAGCAACACCAAAGGTGTCCAAGTGCAGTTCTGTCACTGGGCCTTATCTTTATGTGAAGATCATTTAAAGCCATCATTTTGGGCAGTCTTTGACCTCACTTTTGAGCAAACATGGCACTTGCTGCAATGCTCATTTACCTGGTACAAACTGAACTAGTGCCACCAAACCATATATAACCAAGAAAACAGCACTTGGACACCACTCCAACACATATTTCAGGATAGACACTGTAGGAAGGAAACTCAGGAAGGCTATTAATGTGGAGCCACGACAGGAAGAGAGGTGAGCTACTGTAGTGATGAGGGATAGGTGATGGGGCTCTAGGTAAGAAACCTTCTGCAGTGCTTATGGACTGATCTGATATTCCAGATTTTTATTCTGCTCCAGTGGATAAGCACTCATCCCAGCCTCTATCCCTGAAAGCCACATGCCTCYTGTCAGTCAGCTCCACTTGGCAACAGGTCCATGCTTTCCCTAACACACTRGTGCTGACCTTGCTAAGTCAGCTGAAACACTTCAGACGTTTAAATCCATTTTAAATGAGTCCACTAGCTCTCCTTTATCCACCACATTAGATTTAAACTGTCTGCTCTCACCTTCAGTGCCCCTCATAACTGCACGCTTTCTGTGTATAGAGGTTTGCTCTCTTCACTTATCACTGACATCAGTTTGATGTCCCACTTATCCACCTCTCCAGCAAGATCATCCGTGTCATGCTGCCTCCTTTGCGAGATGCAATGCTGATTCTGGTTCACTGAATTCAAACTTTTCATTCAAATCCCTCCTTTTGAGTTCCTTTTGGTGGTGCCTACAATTAGTGGCTCACTGATCATAATTATTTTAAATAAACCATTTAGTTAAGCAATCGAGGTGTTTACAAGCCCCAACAGCTTAACAGCTTGATCTTACTGCTGTAATGTGTGAGGTAGTTCCTCACTCCATCTCCTCCTGCTGTTTATTACTCTCTTTTGAATCTAAAGTTAGATAGTAAATTCTTCAAGGAAGTGATTATATCTTTCTTGTGTTCAGTGCAATGTCTGTCATGTTTTAGGGCACAATAAAATGTAATACAGAATGTGCACAAACTGATACCTGTAATCCAACATAGACTCAAACCCATTAATACAATTAAGAAAAAGGAAGTCTTAAAACCCAAATGTCACAGTGTGTGTTCAGTGACCAGTATGAACAGCAGAACTCCATAATAGGACAACCATTTTAGGTGAAAGGCTCCATTTAGAAGTCTCCTTAAAGAAGCAATGCCACACTTCAGGAAAATGGGAAAAACACTCAAGCCAATAGTTCTACAGAGGTGCTTAAAACTCAGTAGACTGAATGAATGAGAATGGCCTATTTCAGTCTATGTAAGCAGGCAAGAATGTCTGTCTAGAAACAGTTTTCCAGGACATAGCTGTCACAYGCTCCAGATGAATGTTGTGCTTGCTTCTAGTACAGCTGAAGTCTATGACTTAATCTTATCTGTTTAACATCCAAAATTCCAGTTTTAGATTTTTGGCAGCAAGCATATGCTCCCCCTGTGGCAACTGCATAATAACATAATAGAGTTAAAAAAATCCAGATCCTTTAAGGCTCAATTACCTCATGAAACTATTTTAAAATTCAGGGTGAACAAAACTGCAGTATTTCAGTTTACAAGCATCATTTTAGTTTACAGCTGTTTTAAAGGACCCATTCTAATGTTTTATGTCTTTCGCCACCTGCAGAACTGAATGAAAATACTTATTTTATTTTGCAGAGGGCTACTAGAACCAAGAAAGCAGAACTGAGTGAGAAAATATAAGGTATTTTAAAATAAAGATAAGATCCAGACTAGTTGACTTTATTACTGCTTTGCAACACTGAAGGTAGGTTAAAAATCTTGCAATGCCAGAATAAAAACAACCTATGGGCAAGCAGGAATTTTTAAGATGGTCCATTACCTAAATTAGTTTTTATATTAGTACTTATAATCCTGATACAACCAAATCAGATTTTTAATAATTTTAATTACTGTTTTTGAACACTCTATGTTTTTAAAAGGACAGGTCTGTTGAACCTGCAGAATTAATTCATCTGAATTCTRAATTGTTTGGGTAGGAACTCTCCTTTCAGTGATTATTAATACCAGCTGAAGGCTCCATTGTAATATAAAATAAAGAAAAAATAGGATATATTACAAAGAATAAGCCAGACCTTGAAAGAGCACTAAYTGGGGCCAGGAGAGACATCCTCCTCCCCGAAATAGTAAAAGCTAAAGAGAAAGGCTATGAATCACAAAAACCAAAAAAGAAGTAAGTGAAGCAGGTAAAAGAACAAGGTGAGGGCTGCAGGAGGGGAATAGCGGAGAGCAAAGGGAGAAAAGATGATGGAGTTGAAAAGAATCAGTCTCTTTGGTTTGAGGTTAACCAAAGGGTTAACTAAAGGAATTATGTTACCACTGGAGGAAAGGGAGTTGAAGGTTTAAATAAATGTCCTGGTCTGGGACACCAAGCAGAAACCCCAGGCAGTGCCAGCTTTTCTGCAAAAGAGTTGAAGGATTCAGTGAGAAATGCCCAAATGAGCTCTGCCCAGATGCAGGAGAGAATTAGGAATGGAAAGAGCAGGTCTCCCTTCTCACCTTTCTCTTTGTGAGCAGTTAAGGGATGCTAAAAGGTACTGCATGCTAGCTTTGTTCTGACAGCACAGCAGGTACAGGTGTTGCCCTTCACACCAGAAAGTTCGTGCTGCTCTACTAATGTTTATTAACTGCAGCTCATACCAGAGGGGCCAATTCTATTACAAAGTGGGCAGGCAAGTGTCCATGTCCTTTTGTCCTCTGCAAACACAGCCTTAAGGTGGTACGTGTGGTTTCATCACCGGTGTATCTATTTACTAGGAACCAATGTGAGACCATATATACACTTCATTCAGAACAGCTGTCTGGCTGAAAGGCTTTCAGCAGAGCTGGGAAAATGATGGGCAGGGGGGAGGGAAATTCTCTATGAATTATGGAGCTGATCAAATGCCAGAAAAACTGGTCTGTCAAATAAATGATTTGAGGAAAACCAGCCACATTCACCGAACAYTGAAGAGTTTCTTCAGGTTAGAGCATATCCATCTACATTTTCAAGCTGATTCTGAACCAGACATAATTTCCATTCCTTCATGTCTCTTCATGGCAGGCACTGATAATCTTTTCATAAATAGTTTTAGACCAAGAATTATTATGTGAAGAAATGAATGAGTAACTTTGAATTACAAGTTAAAGAGTTTCACAGTCTGTCCATGAACTATGTACTAGTGAGGAAAAGCAGCTATCTTCACTGAATAAATAATTTGTTCAAAATTACTTCCTTAGTCCAGACTTACAGACTTACCAATTTGGCCTGGATTCAAGCCAGTCATTAAGTGAAAAACTGTTTCTTGAAACCCATCCAACAAGAAAGGTTAATTTTCACAAAACTTATATGTATTTAGTCACTCTAGGTAAAACATGACTTATGTAACTAGCTCATCAGCACCAGGGATCTGAGCAGTGATGTCTGCCTGCATCTGCAGACAGTCTGGATCATTAACTGTGGGAAACGTGAAGCACACCACGAATGTCAACAGTGTGTGAGCAAAGTGCTCCCAGGATCCTGTCAACAGCCCCTTGGGAGGAGTATGTATGTCACAAGCACTGTGGCAGGTCCCAGCCAGTYGCTCTAGAGAGTGTAAGGACTGGAAGGCTTTTCTACAACCTCCTCTTCTTCCAGGTGCTTTTCTCCAGGGAAAAGCCTGCTGCTACAGCAAAGAGCTGTGAAAGTAGGCTCTTGGTACTCCTGACCCACAAAAGCGAAGAGAGTTCCCCTTGCCCATGGCACGCCAGTTTGGAGCAAGGCCATGGTACGGATGTCCATAGTATGGATGCTATTTTGTAACTGAAGCCCACTTCTTTTGGCAGCTTGGGTAATTCTTGCCTCTTGYTCCTTTCACAATGACTCGGTTGGGTTATGCAAAGGTTTGTCTGGCTGTATGGTGAATCAGATCATGGACTGACCAGGAACTAATATAACCTTGTAAATAAAAGTTATTTTTAACCAAGATCGGAGGAAATGGGGCAAAAGAGCTTTCAGTTACCAGTACCTCGCTGCCTGGCTTCTGGAGTTACAGAGAAATCAGTGTCTACATCCTTCCTCAGCACCCACATCCTTCCTCAGTGCCCACTGAAACATACTCGGGTGCACTATGGTAAAACTATCCTCAAAAGCACAAAGAGAGGGACGGAGGCCATTCAGTCTTTCATTATCCACCTCCTCAACTCACTCCTGAACCTTTTATCTACGATGGAGATCCAGTTCATTGGCTGAGTTTTGTATAAGTGTGTTTGACTGGGTTTTCTTTTTATTTATTTATTGTTCTCCATTTAGTTATGTGTTTGCTCAACAATTTAAGAACGTTATTTAAAGTGTGCTTTTATTTACATATGAACCGTAAAATATTTGGGACATCTATGCTTAAATAATTCGAGACAAAGTGATAAGAAAATCTAGTATGTGGCCTACAGCTGGGGAAAAGGAACAATGTTAGAGGTACATTTTAGCAAAAACAGTAATAATTTATTATATCTTCATTACATGCTGTAAACACTTAAATWCTTGATTAAACCTACTTCTATTTAAACCAAGGAAGCTACACCCATGCAGAAAGTAAAAGGATACATGTGAACATGGTAGATTAGATCTAAACTGATGTGTAGTAACATATAACACTCTAACAGATGTACCTGAATAAGAGCTCTGAGTGGAAAAATAATAGTAACATCAGAATAATAAACATTGCACTAATTAACTCCAATTTTAGATTATCCCTAGATGTATCTCATAAAGAGATAGTGGGATTTCCCAACTCTCAGAAATATAAAATGTAGCATTTAAAAAGGAGATTACACTCTTCGGTTTAGTTTTGGTATTTTTTAAATGTTGTACAACTAGCAAAGAGACCTGCTAATAATTATGTAAATTATTTGACTCAGTATGAACTTCTTTGTTTAATATGTACCATGCTGTTATGCATATGATAATGTTTAACATTAAAGTGTTGGAGCAATACGGGAAAACCTTATTTCTTAATGAATCTGAACAGTGCAATTAATTATACTTTTTTATATTAAAAAAAAAAGGACGCCTTCCACTAGACCAGGTTGCTCAAAGCCCCATCCAACCTGGCCTTGAACACTTCCAGGGATGGGGCATCCACAACTCATCTGGGCAACCTGTTCCAGTGCCTCACCACCCTCACAGTACAGAATTTATTCCTAATATGTAATCTGAATCTACTCTATGTTCATTTTCCCTAAATGAGCTACCATCCAGATGCGATCAAAAGAAGTTTGTGTGAAGTGTTTGTTGCCCTTATCACCAGCAGGAAGCCTATAGCGCAATTCCTCAGCCCCGGCTCCTCATATACCAATCACAAATGTGGCCCTGGAGGCTGAAGGGTAGGACACCAGATGAAGACAATACTGTATAAACCAGTTACAGGATAAGAAAAAGAAACAGCAGAGAATAGGAAGATTTGCCAGTCCCYACTCCAATATAACTTCACTACACACCAAGTGTTCTTACTAATGCCAGAGAGCACAACAAATTAACAGGATAGTTTAAAGACCACTGCACTGTTTTCACGAACCATCGCTTGCAGGATGCAGGAACACAGACACCTTTTCTCCAAGACTCATCTCCCCCAACTGTGTGAGTCATTTCTACACAACATAGTTTAATTCCAGGCATAATAGCAGCATAGGACTAAGCTCTGCTTGGTCTCTTTCCATAGTCTATAACTATGTTACCAGCTATTGACTTAGGTCAGCTCYGAGCTATGTCATAAATTTATAGGCAGGAAATAAAAACCACTCAACTGAAAGCAATCCTTCGCGTGACTCTTCCTTTTTCATGTAAGAAATATGTGCATTTTTAAAATAATTGGAATAAAGATATCACAGTCCCTCAGCTTGGTATGTAGTTTTCAAGAGCATGGAAGAGGAATTATCACAAAACTTCTAGGTCTTTCTGAAAGAAATAGTAGACATCTGAAGGTAGGGAAGGTGAAAACCTATGAACCAGCCAGTTGAAAACCTACAGTGAACCTTGAGAACTCAAAAGATACTCTGAACTCCTGGCTGGAATGAGTTCTAAATTTTCATAGAATTTTTTTTGTGAATCATTGTGTTGGAATCCAGCCTCCTCAAATCAAAGTCATGGATACTGACTGAACTCCAGCAAAGGCAAATTTYTGCAAACCCCAAGACAGGATTATGTCAATGAAACACTGACCTCTTTACAGCACTTCTCTCTGTCATGTAAAACAGCCTTTAGTGATGATTCACCCTAAATCACCTCTGCAATTAGGGGTTAACTTGAACAGATGCAAATGAGAGCTAAGTGAAAGACACTGCAAAAGAAGAAACGAGATTTTGCTTACAAACTTAGATTTAACCTCAAACCCAAATCCTCCTTAACAGGCCTAAGGCAGCAGCAGTAGCGATACGACTTTCTTCCACATGCATTCAAAAACGGTGAGGTAAAAAATCACTACTTTGGTTTGAAAAGCCTGACACAGAGGTGAGTGCTTTTACGAAGGATTTTGAAACTACAGGATTCACTTTTTCAAAATTTTCTTCATGGTGTATATAAAACCTAAGATTCTCCCCATGGTCTCAGAACATCTGGAGCTGATGATTTCAGGAAAGCACCCCACATCACTAAAAATATTAATGAYCAGATTGCCAGCTTGGGTCTGCAGTGCTACCAGCAGAAATCTGCTTTTGGGGCTGCAGGCAAATCAGTTCAGCAGCAGAGCAGCACGGCAGGAATTCCAGCAGGCAGGAGAGGAAAAGAAGAAGTGATAAGGGTTGGAGGTCCTCTTAGCACCTCCTAGAAAACGGCACACATCAATTTATCATTGCCTGTGTGACAAAGAACAGTTACACTACTGCATGTCCTCACTTTGTGCATTTTCCATCAATTTGTAGTTCTGGCTTGAAAAGCTTCCATGTGTCAAATCTGGACAAACTGAGTGCCCTGTAAAAGTTAGGTGGCAACAACATTTCTTTTCTGATTTACAACTCAAACAGATATCACTAAACTAAGGTGACTAGAAGGCTGAGACAGCTGAGATAAAGATGGGCTGGGTACAGTTTTACAGTGGTAACTGAAATGGATTTTAGGGGGATCACACATCCAAATGCAGTGCCAATGAGCTGAACCACATTTGGTCATACTCTCTATCCCAGTCCTCATGACTGATTCTTACTGTGGGTCAGCATCTGCAACAAGTGTCTCCTGAAAGATGTTTGGCAACAGCCACTGTCTGATTTGTTCTGCTTTTAAAATAAAAGTTTCTGACAAAATCATTGCCTGTTCTTCAGTTTCTATTATTATTTTAAAATGTACTTCCTCAATAGAGATTTCTTGGCTATTGCAGTTAAAAATGACATGGCACTTGGTCAGTGTAAGAAACTCTCTCAAATCCAGGTATTTCAGTCCATAAAACTCCACTGGAATTGGCTCAGGCACACCCATTCCTGTAGGAAATGCCACGTGCCTGAAGAGCAGTTTTCTCTGAAACTAGAGAGAAATGGGAGGGAACAAAAGCAACAAGTGGGTACACACTGGTTTCCCACTGATCTCTCATGTCGTATTTTAATTTTCTGCTCCTTTCCATATGTTTCTCCTTCCCTCCAGCCCTACAGAGCATGAGAAAGTATGAGCCAAGACACAGCTTTTGGGTGAGGGGGTTCTGGTGGATTAGGAGACCTAGAAAAAYGGCTGAGCACAGTGCCTTCCACAGGCCAGGTGAATCTCCTCACCACCTGAGAGAAGCCCACAGGAGAACAAATCTCTGTATTATGTCCTAAAATAACCCAGAATGGTGCTTTCCAGTGGGTTTTAGGACAAGGCAATCAGTCCTATTATTATTTTACTGCCATAAGGGAGCTCTCTTCAAATGTATGGTAATAGAGCAATAATCTACAATGTACACCCTTATCATCACTTGTGAGTCGTATAAAATTCCTCCATTATCACACACCATGAAAAGATTAAGCCACATGCACATTTTAAAAGGTAATTATTACATTTAAAGAAATGAAACCATATTATGAATTATTTCAGTACATTATTTAGCACAAGAGGCAGCATCAATTTATTTTTTTTCTATTAAAGAAGTTTTTCATAACTCCTACTTTTTAGAAAATAAAAGCTTAAAGGCAAGCACAGCTGCTAAAATGCATTAAAGAAACCTGTGTGTGCATTGCAGAATCAAAGCAGTAGGAGAGGTGGCAGCTAGCCACAGAAAAGGGCAGATGAGGTAGGGAAAGCAGTAACAAGGGAGGCATGAAATAGTAGGCGAGAGCAAAGATTTACAAATGAGTTACTTGTTGCCATTCATTACTGTCTATATCTGCATCAGAGAAAAATGAAATTTAGAAGGTTCACAGTTTTGAAAATGTCAGTATGTTATGATAATATCAAAACTGAACACCAAAATCTCTGGTGTGACTTACACRCGCATTACTTAAGGGATCTTGTTACATCTAAATACACGTGCATTTGGAAACAGTCATTTATGTGGTTGGGTGCTTTCTCAAAGGCGTACGTACAGTCTGTTATTAATCTTTGGAAATCAACTGTGTTCCTTACAAACACAAATTTATGTACAACTTTTTATACTTCCAAGTTCCTATATAATAAAATGCATCCTTTCAATCAAGGCAATGCAAGCTGACATGTGCTTTTCCTTTGTGAAGCAGATGTTTTAATTGTTAGATAAGCTCTTAATAGTTTGCTTTCTTTGAAAGGAAAGTGAAAGTATATGAATGACCTCTCCCTCCCCATGGCTTTCAGAGCAGCTACTTTTCTTGAAGATTAGAAGCCTCTTGGACTCCAGCCCTAACTTCTCTTGTATCTGCAAACTACAGTTTTCTCCTCTAACAAAAACTCCTGCTGTGTTGAGAATCTCTTAATTACTTTTCAAGCTTCTCCTGTTATTGTGAAACTCTGAAAATCTGATTACTGTGCTAATAAAGTGAGTGAATACCATTTTTTTTAATTTCATCTGAAGACTTCAAAATGCAAAGATACACAAAGTCACAYAGCAAGATTTCATTAATATAAATATATGACTGGTGTCAAATGAGAACCCTGTGAYGGGAAAATATAACTGTGGAAACTATTCAGTCCACATCTGATAATGAGAAGTACTAAGGAATAAAATTTGACAATTTAGGTGTTCAGAATTCTTTATCAAGGTAGTTTATAAGACACAATTTTCTCCAGGCTAAACACCCCCAGCTCCCTCAGCTGCTCCTCATCAGACTTGTGCTCCAGATCCTCCCCCAGCTCCATTGCCCTTCTCTGGACCCACTCCAGCACCTCAATGTCTTTCTTGAAGTGAATGGCCCAGAACCGGACACCGGATTCAAGATGTGGTCTCACCAGTGCYGAGTACAGGGGGACAATAACTGCTCTGGTCCTGCTGGCCACACTATTCCTGATACAGGCCAGGATGCCATTGGCCTTCTTGGCCACCTGGACACACTCTGGCTCATGTTCAGCTGGCTGCCATCCAGCATGCCCAGATCCTTTTCCACCAGGCAGCTTTCCAGCCACTCTTCCCCAAGCCTATAGTGCTGCAGAGCCTTCCTACCCTCCAGCAGATCAACGCTCCCACCCAWCTTAGTGTCATCAGTGAACTTACTRAAGGTGCACTCAATCCCTTCATCCAAATCATTAATAAAGATATTAAACAGTGCTGG
Organism: Amblyornis subalaris; assembly: GCA_018881555.1. Taxonomy (NCBI): domain Eukaryota; kingdom Metazoa; phylum Chordata; class Aves; order Passeriformes; family Ptilonorhynchidae; genus Amblyornis; species Amblyornis subalaris. The sequence goes on from JACAXG010000039.1 coordinate 3,415,696, forward strand.
CCTTAATCAATTTCCCACAACCTTTAGCAAAAAAAACCCAAGCAACTAAAGCAACAACGGAGTGGGAAACCTCAGGTCCAAGAACCCCGAACCAGTGTGAACTTTTACAGCTCATAGTGGTGCTTCAAAGGCCACCAGCAGCTTCTAGTGTGCAACCAGATATAAAGACACAGTCAGAGTTGCCTCAGAGGAAACTGCTGTCTTTTTAATAACAAATACAGACTTAAAAACCTGCTTAGCCAAAATTATATAGTAGAAGGCTTAAAAARGAAAACAGAGCTCTACAGCAGGGAATTGCAAATCTGTTACAGTTTAGCAGATKCTCATCTCTTCTGTATTAGACGTCTTTATCCTGGGCTAAAAATGTCTATATCCCATACAAATGGCAAAGAAATTCACAAATCTCCAAACCACAGCTGAGGTAACCTGACTTGAACACAGTGGGCCAGGATAGAAGYGTTTTCTTTTTTTAAGATACTGATGTGTCTGGAGGGGAATTAAAGAAAGCTCCTGCAGGAACAGCCGAAGATGATGAGACCCTTCATCACCTCATTGGTTTTGACTGAGAAGCAGCTTATTCTCCATTACTTTCTTTTTAAACTCTGTCTTCTCAAGCTGATTTGAGATGTACATTCATCCAACRTTTCTTGCTTCCTTGGTAATCTATCCTTTGAGATGAGTAGCTGGACATACAAGAAGACTTATGCTAGCCAATACCGGAAATCATAGGGGAGACAATAGAGAGCCTCACCTCAAAAATACATGTGCTTAATCATCATAAAAAGCATAACAGTGAAAGGGTGGTGTGCCAGACTTTGGAATTAACGATGCTGACATAAAGCTAGAGAAACATGGCTGAATTCTATGGGGTTTGGTTTGGTTTTTTTAGAGAATATAAAGTGAAGGGGTGGTGCTTCAAGAAGGATAGGGTGCTGGACCTACACGGTATCTGTCAAAGCAGGCTGCTCTGCACTGCCTGCAGAAATTTAGCAGAAGCTTAAACCATTGCCTTGTTGGAGGCAGCTGATCAGCTGCATCCTGCCTCCAGGCTGAGTTCCTGCAGGCAGTCTTTCAGAAGCCAGATGCCTGCCTTCAAAAATGGCACTTAGTGTTATTCAAAATAAAGGAATGGAGGCAAGGCATATCACTCTCTTCAAGCATCGGACATCTGCATATTTGTGGTGCTTGAACTCTCACACCACTTCCATGAGTTTTATGCCTGCATTCAGCCATTGATCCCGTGGTCCTGAGAGATATCTAGGCGCATAGGCTGAAACATGCAAATTATTACTGCTTGGAAAAGCAGTGGCTTCTTGAGCCTCCCCATGGAGAGTTGGGCAGATTTTCACTGGCACTATACTGCCTTTGGCTTCGGCTTCTTGCATTTCTGCACTGACCAAGGAGCCCTTCTTCCGTGCCTGTGAGCCCTTGGTACAAGGAACCATTGTCACACAGTATCACGTCACAGCCCTCTCTCCCACTGCATGGCATCTGCAGGCACCTTTAATATGAAGTCACTTGCGATACGGCCCTGCAGTCCTCGGCACACAAGYCGAGTCAGAAAGGGGCTCCCATTTATTGCTGTTTAGTTCTGAAGACAAAGAGGAAAACACATGTAAACGCTAGTGTTTTGTTAACATTTAAACTGTCTGCTAAAGCTAATGTGCCAGAAGAGGAGGGAGGAAAAAAGAGAGTAGAACAAAGGCTGTTTGCAGTGCTGGCTGTTTGTCCTCAGGAGACTGATGTCCTGACGTCACCCACCAGCGATTTCCTGACGTCACCGCCAGCACGGGCAGAGCCGAGAGTTCCTCCTTTAGTTCTTTTGCTGCCATTCGGAGCACCAGTTCACTGCCGAATATGCTGCTGTAACAAATGCGAGGCAGAGCACTTTTTTTTTTTTCTCCTGTAAATTCAGAGTAAATTAGATTTGGTGCTCTGCCAAGAACAAAATACAGTCTACTATTGTAAGAATTGTTATGGGCCAGATCTTCAAATCTTTACTACTGGCAAAGTGTGTTTGTCCAAATGTTGAGTTAGTAAAGATATCTGACGTGACCCAGTGTCTTTTACATCTAYGCCTTTAACTCTCTTTCCTCCCAGAACACACCAGTGAATACAGTCTCCAGAACAGAAAAAAATTATCTGCTTAAATAAGCAGTTCAGGATTCCCAGCTGTAACTATACCYGGTCTGGCTGATTGAAGATCTTTGTTTTAAACAGTGCAATTAATGTTTATAGTATACAAATATGAGCTCTGATGATCCCAACACTATTTGCCTGGGTGGAATAAAACAAATCCAACGCACCCAGGAGCAGAAGGGAGGTCTAAATAATGTAACATCTAGGAGCCACAATAATAACTGCCTTACGGAAAGTTGGAAATGGCTTCTGTTTTCCTTGCTGATTTTTCTAATGCTTGTAAATTTTTTTGTCTCCAAAGCCTTTCAGAGTCTGACTAAAAGAATACTTATGACATTTGTTAAAATTTTAAAGTGGATTTGTCCACAACACGTCTTACATGTTGGCTTTCTGCAAACACCGCTCATTTCTAGCCAAAGTCTTCCCTTTTACACTTCACAAGGGGGGCAGAGCAGACGGCTTAATCTAATCCCAAAAGTGCCAATGTCAGACTAATTTATTTTTTGATGAGCCCCACAAATGATTTTAAATAATTCCAGAATAGCTTATACACGCATGTTATATGTCCAGACACTAAAATCCAACAAGAAGAATCCAGTAAACAAAAGTTTCGTTATAATTGATTTGCCTATCTCTGTCTCACAAAATTTTCCCAGCATTGTCTGGATGCAATGATGCCTGCTGTCATGAATACGAATTACATGGTTTAGTATCTCTTCTTTGCTGTGAAAAAAATGATTAAAATAGAATTTTAAATGGAATCATTTTATAAAAGGTTACAAGTTATTAGAGAAAATGTATTTTCACTGTAAAATTATTTTTAAATGACAGGATATGAGATGGAGAGTCATTCTAGAAGGACCAGAGAGCAGTGGAGGAATTCCATTGTTTTCATGTGGAAAAACCTGGTGCTTTAGTAATAGTCTTCTTTGATAATGAGATTTGTTTTAATTAATAGTCTGTTTAACATGTGCATTCCATTATCAGGAATTATTGTGCTTCAGAGACCTCTCAGTGGAAGTAAAGACACAGTGGAGGATGGCGTAAAGATGTTTGAGGTAGAGGAAGCCACACTAGTTCCACAGCTGTGAAGAACAAATTCATATTATCATGGTGCTGTGATTGGTGACTTCTGCCAAGGAGAGATTTAGCTTGGAGGTTCAGTCTCTACAGCAATGGGATCACCCATGCCAGGCAAACACTACCCACTATAAGAAATGGACAAATGCATTTTCTACCAGAGTAGAAAATAACTTGGAATCTCACTGCACAGTAATATAGATGACCAAATCTATAAACGTCAGGTTGAACYGGTAAAGTAAAAAGTTGTTTATTTTTTTGTCTGTATATAAGGGATAGCAAACAAGAAATATTACCTTCTTCTTTTTCATATCCTTTCTACTCTTACTGCTTCCATAACTCACCTCACAAAATAGTCAGACTAGACACTAGTTTGCATCTATTTCTGTTGTCATAATACATTCTCAAGAGATCTGTGATAAGATAGGGACAAAAAAGCTAAGGCTTAACCTGCATGAAGGAATAAATATTAGTAAATGAAGCCCACTGGGAGCAAAACTGAGTGCTTCACTCTGGAGGAGAAGATGCCAAAATCATTCTGTTATTTTCTTTACTGAGAGTACCATACCTRTGACAACATGTACCTCACGGATTTACACTGGTGTAATTGATTATTATATTTGCTAGCCTTCCAGATGTTGAGATGCATATGGCTTTCCTAGGCGCAGATCCCCTCCTCAACAATGTTTAGAAATGTGTCCTTGTAGCCACTTTACAGTACTGTTAATAACAGAAGTATGAACTGTCCCTGAAGTGATCATGCTAATTTCCTTCAGTAAGTGGATGTATGAGAGTGCTCATCCTACTAAAGGTAATGTCAATCCCATCTGATTTTACTGAGTCTATGTGTTAAACCACTTTGCGACTGCAGAGTATTGAACATGAAAAGATTGAGACTCTTCTGGGTGATCACCATCTGGGATTTCTGATCTGAAGCAAGGGTGTGAAAGCATGCAGTCTGTGTGAATTGTCTGTATCCTCCCAGTTGCTGCTGCTCTGCGTCATTCTTTGAAGTATTCCCCAAGGAATGGTATACTACCCAACTGAATTGAGCATGGTTAAGTCTTGCTGTAATATCACATTTCCAAAACTGGTCTATTTCAGCTTGAAATAAGTTATGTGCCCTTTGTTTGTATCTCTCATTTTTAAACCTAAAAATATTTCTTTTACAGAACAGAGAGAATCCCCCCTTGAAAGTGTATTGAAGGAGTTGTGATAAATCAATTAGCAATAAGATACTTSGGACTAGTTTAAGCAATTCTCCACTTGATCTATGCTTACTCTGTGAATCTCATTGAAATTTAATTAAAGAATATTCCAAGACATTGATCTGGAAATATGGTTGGCATTTTGTGTTTAGTCAGATTGGTTTTTTTCTGCATGTAAACTGACCTTAAGAAATCATTTTTTTATGGCTGAAAGTTAAAGGAAACTCTTTTCAGTATTTCAGTGACCCCCTCCATACTAAGACTGACTTATCAAAGCCTGCCATTTTGTCACTTAAACAGTGCCTTGGACCAAAGCATTTGTGCTAAACTGTAAAATTACAGCCTAGGTCATGGCAGAACACACACACATTGCTCAGAGAGCAGYAGAAGAAAGGACCCAAAGAGACAAGTGTCCTTGTTATTGTCATTGTTCTAATACTGCTGACCTGACCAGTTTGCTGATCAGTACATTGAAGGGAGCAGAGAGTCCCCCTTTGAGTTGAGGTCTTTCGTTTGTTGGGCAGAAAGTAATGAAAAGCTAAGGCAGTTACTTTTGTTTTGGCTCTTCAGATCCACACAGGTCAGATTTAATGTATGGTTTATGCCTGGCCCATTACCCATATAATCCCACAATGTTTTAGTTAGTTAAAGAAGATTCTCTTTTGACAGTACTATTCCTACTTTAATTAAACTCTCCCCCCTACCGTACTTCTAATATCTTTGGGAGTTGCTGCTAATCTGGAAATGTTTTCCACTTCTGAAATCAGTCATTGATAAGACTGCTACTACCGTACATTCGAATTCCATCTAGAGTTTTCCAGGTATGTTAAAAGTATGAAACAAGGCCACCATAAGGTGTTCAAACTAAAAATGAACACCATCTAGTAAGAAATGCCATATTTTGAGAGGTTAGGGCACACCAGATTATTATATGTCCCAACAGAGAGAGGGCTGCAATTTCAATCATTGCCTCAGATTTTTAGCAATTCTGACTTTTAGTGTAGATGGCATCTTGGCAGAGTTCATGCAGGGAGCATAAATAGCTGCTTTTACTCACCACTGCACAGACCTGTACCCTCATGGTGTTATAACAACATCTACAGTTGCGCAAGAAATAATACTAGGTAGGTATCTGACATGCTTTGTCTTTGAAGGTGGCTCAGATACTCGATAGCTGGAAGAGAACAGCTCTCTGATTAACAGCCTCCCAAGTTGTCATCAACCAACAGTCTCTGAGTTACAGTTTGCGAAGTGAGGGACCAAGGCACTTGCTTACACATCTGGAAGTAAAAAATGCACAACAGATTGGATTGGGGGAGGGAAGATTATCCAGGGACAAAGTCAAGAAAAAGAACGTGTGTAAAGAGACAACAGGGAAAAATAGAGTGCTTGGAAGAAAGGAGAGAGAAAATAACAAGCCATTCAGGTACAAAAGCCTTATTTGAAGAAAACCAGGAAAAATAGAAGGTAAGTGACAAAAAGGGCAAAAAGCAAACGCAAAGGTAGGGAAAGGACAATGGGAGGCTTACTCAAACAGAGTTAAATGACACTATCGTTTTTTAGACTATAGATGGTCACCATAGTTATTTTCTCACTAGTTCACCTCTTCTCCAGTTGCTGTAGGGGCCTTTGCTTTGGTTTTGTGGGTTTTTAAAGCTTAAAATACTCAGCTCCATCAGTTTTCTCAAGGTAGGTAATAAAAGTGGACTTCATTCTAGATGCCAAAACCTGTTTGTAAATAAAGAAGTTAATGAATAAGGCCATAAGCTGACAGACAAGTCAAATTCATAACACATTATCATCTGTTTACTGAAGGGATAGAAGGGATAAACTAGTTTATTCACGGAAAGACATATTTTGCCTTGGATCACAACATTTTAAGGCAACATCACGTGGAAAGCAGGCATTATACAGCGTTATTACAACAGTCACGGTGSCTGCAGAAGGCCAGCTATGAAAGTAATCCCTGTCTTCAAACAATGAAGTATGAAGCATCACAAGAAAGCATAAGGGAGTGAGATGGGCTGTGGTTTTCCTACTGGGATATCTATGTGAAGAGTCCTCTGAAGCAGACAGCAAGCTACCCGTTGCTTTGTGTACACGGAAAATCCAAAAGAGACTGTAAGCAAAAGAAGAGGAAGATTTTCCTGAGGCACACACCCTCTCACAGTGCTGTTGTTACCATGAGTCTTTGTAAGAGTATGTGACTTTAGAACATAAACTGTGACAGAAGTGAGGTTTGGAGACAAAAAGGTTTCAAAAACCACTGCATTGATATGAAAGATGGGTAATAAAAAGAAAATAGAAATAGGCTTTGTCTGAAAAACTTAGGTATCCACTATGGACAAAGGTGACAGACCTGTACATGGAACCTGCCAGGTACTCATGCAGAACGGAAATACCTGGCAAATGAAACATTTGTTGACTGATTATTGTCTTGAAGTAAATATTTTCAATAATATTTTCTTTTGGCAGTAAAGTTAGTCGGTTGATTTCTTTTGTCTGTGTTCCTGAGATACAAGGGTAGATGCGGATCTAAACTGAGATCCCTTGGGATAGCACATCAAGGCATACAGCTGTAAATCTTTGCTACAAGTAGTGGGTAACATGGGTCCCAATCTTGATCCCACCTAAAAGAATATGAGAGGTAGAGATCTACAGCTTGCAGTAAATGGTGACAAACTAAACTGAAGGCATTGAAGTGTTGGCTGCTCTTCTCCCAGGAATCCTTACAGAGGTTACTAGACTTCTCACAGAGGTTGCTCCTAACAGTGGGGAGCTGAACAGCTCATGAATCAGCTCTAAACCACCACAGCCTACAGCTTGGCCTATTAAGGTAAACCAACATTGATTTTGATTTATGCTGAACTGTAAGGTTCAGAAGCCGATTCACAAGCCATTCAGTCACCCCTGCTACAGGGTAGATGTCTATGGAAGACAGCAGGGCTGGGGGCTTTTATTTTCACTCCAGCCACTGCATTTTCACCTGTCGTTATCTGTGTGCCAATATGTTTCTGGGAAATTCCCTGTAAAGAAGACCACAAAACAAACAACCTAAAAGAAAGTTACAGCTTAGTCTGAAACTCTGCTAATAATCATTTGTAGTTTGCTTAGGATGTCTGTCTTCCCATATCATTATTAAAACTGTACATTGTTGTTGCTACCAAGAATAGAGCTGCAACCTGAGATCTCAGATGTATGTTACCTTCTGTTCCTGGAGTGAAAAATGGTATCACAATTCACCTTTACAGCTATGCTGTGGAAAATTAAAGGTCTTGTAGCATTCACTGATGCTTTCAAAAGTTTTATTAATATTTGGCATTTTAATCTGAAGGACTCATAAATCTACACAAATATCAGGCTGACTGAGTTTTTGACATCCATGTGACTATTATGTACATTTTGTGAAAGGGAAACTGAGGAAAGTTGCTCAGTTTGTGTATTTACACAAGTTATTTTAGCTCTTCTTACTTTATATTCTATGTTTTACCAGAAAAGACCATTCTTACTCTTGTTACTTAACAAAATTTGATGCCACATAAAACTACACCAGTTTAGGGTTTCATTGTAAGTTTAAAACAGCTCATTTTTAGAAAAAGCCTTATGACAACATTCACTAACTTTTGAATTAATCTAGATACTGTGTTGAGCAAACTTGCCTATGGATATGCTTTGGTGACCAAACTACGTAAGGTACATGAAACCAGATCACGCAGGCTTTGATGCTTGTAAGTCAGTTTTGGTTTCCATTTCGAGTTCCAGACCATAGCCACAGCTGAGCGAATGAACTGTTATGAATCAGAATAAAGAAAATGCTTATGTGAGGTTCTCCCTAAAGAAACCCACAGATTTTTCATAGTTCTCTATTTTTCCTATAAAATTAAAGAGTGCTTTAAGCCTTCCTCCAGAAATAAAGCTATTAAAGCCTTCCTTCACAAATAGAGTAAAGCCCTGTCAGAGGGCTTGCCCTTGTTAGAGTTTCAAAATAGAGACCCATTTTAAGAAGCACATTCCCTATGGTACATTCCAGACTGTTTTATTAAAATACATACATGGCAAATAATGTATGGCAACACTAAAAAGGTTTTATAGTGGCAATTAGGATTTTATCTGAAGTCCATTAATGCCAATGGGAATGTTTCCATTTATTTCCAAGGAGTTTGCAGTAGGTCCACACAAAAAAAAGAAGTACACTGGCTTCTAAGTCTATCCTAGTCCACCCAGGTGAGAGGAAACCTGTGTCTGTTTCACATGCCTCTCTTACCTTCTGGGCTCTTACCAATGGATTTTTAATTACCAGTAATGGGCAGACCATTATATTTAAATTGCCATCCAATTTCTGGCCCATTGTTTCAGATCTGTGGGCTGTGTGAGCAGATGCCGAGGCAGCTGTGCAGCTCACAGCTTCCATGGCATTTCACCTCAAGAGAGATGTAGCACAGCAAGCCATTTAGCTGGCATCCCCCGCCACCGGGAACTTTGGTCCGGTAACACAGCGCAAGCCAAGCTGCTGGCATGCAGGAGTGAAAAGCTATTGTTGAAACTCTTCCAAAACCAAATTATACCTTCCATTGTCTCAAAGGAATAATAAACCCTGGCTGGCTGATTGTGGAATATAATAATAATCTAGCTGAATTAGTGGGCATTCCTGGGAGTGACTGATTTCTGCTTTTCCCAAACAGCATTTTTTTCCAAGATAATAATTCTTCCTCTCTGAAAAACAGGATTTATCTATATGTAAGTACATCAAAACTAAAGAAATTCAGAAATGCTATATTCAGAATTATATTCCTTGCGTATTCATAAACAAAATAAAATGCTCTTCAGCAGAAAAATATGGCTGTTGAAAGAGGTTTCACTGAGATAGTGTCAGGGTCCTGAGAGCACTTGCCAGCCCAACTCTCCTCRTCCAGCCTCCCTTGGGGATTCCCTCACCCCACCTGAGGCCCCATGTCAGACCCCCAGGACTGTCAGCCTCATCCCAAGGGAGGTTCCCAATGTCCAGGGCAGTACACAGTACACAGTATTGTAAGGAATTACAAACAAAAATGTCTTCACTGAGACTGACCATTCACCCACCATGTCAGGTCTGTTTGTCTCACTTGGTCTGAATTGGATGTTCGAAAACCCCACTACTGCATCAGCACACAGTCGCAGGGCATATTTAAAACAGTAACACACATTTTGTTATTCTAACATATTTTTCCAGGTAGTGGTGGATTGTGGTGTTTTCTGGTTTTGAGTAAGTCATGTCTTTGATCTCATGAGTAGAAACCCAAAGTCCTGATGTCATCAAGCAATTTAACACCTATTTGTGATCCTGACAATCATGATTCAGAAGCTAAGGATCCTGTAATCTTGCCTGCGGATGTTGTCCTAGCAGAGCAAGCACTCCCACTCTCACCAAAGCATGGGTGAAAGCACCTTTTCAAAATGGGAAGCAGTTAGACCTTTGACTGAGGATGTCAGAGACATGGGCACAAGCCACCTGTTTTCCTGGGGGGACTCTTTATCTCATGTAGCTACCTTGAAAACATGCAATGGTGCAGGAAGGGGACAGGGGACTTCCTAATCTCTCTTGCTAAAGCCGTTCCATTTTGAATGGGATCATTAAATATTAAAAGAGTGAAAGATCAAAAGATAGAGAATGACTTTTAGCCTGTTTGTTAAGCACCTCACGTTTTCAGTTCCAATCCAGTGAAGATATAGGYATTTTTTAGAGAGAAGAGATGCAATGAGGGAGAACAAACAGGCCAAGCACCAAAATGCTGTAGTGGTTAGGACACGCTTCTGAGAGTGGGCTTTTGTCCTTTCAGGCAGCAGACAGAATTAAATTTCCATTTCCCACATTATCAGGGACGCCTCTGCCAGCAGAAGATTGAACAGGCAAGGGTCTTYGGCTAGATTCAGGAGATCGTGAACTCACTGGTGATATTGGCACCATGTTCTAACCAATTGAGCTAATCTACGAACCCAGTCTAAAGCCCCAATCAGAGGTGTGTACCTATAYTTGTGGAAAACTCTGTCGATGCCATCTTTCTCCCTGTCACTTCCTAATGACTAGGTTAAGTGGATCACAACGCAGCCAAATGTTTGTGGACCTCCAGTGTCTATATATCTAGCTCTGCTAATGTATCTCCCTTGAAATGTGTGGCCTTCCCTAAGAACTGTCTACTTCCCCAGCCTTTACAGCATCAATAGTTAGAAATTGCAACAGATACCAAATTGCTTCTGTGGGCCTAGTCCTCAACTATGCCATGGGCTCCAGTTCCAAGAAATCTGCTGAACACAGGAAATGGAGACAAAGAAATGCTTCAAAGAGAAACTGTGCTGAATTCTCTAATTACTTTCCACTTTTCCAAATTAACTGTAAAATGCAAGAAGCATCCACTTTGCAGCGGTAGAAATGCCTATGTAAGATGCAAAGCTGGTCAAAATAAGGGTCCACTTGGATCAAAATACAGTAATAAATACAGCTAGGGAGGCTCTCGGTTATAAGGTTAAGCAAAATTCCTTCAAACACCCATTACGATAAGATTAAGATCTCCAAGAGTCCACTTCTGTGCAGCTCAGGGCTCTGATTTGTGGTGAGGATACTCAGAAAAAATGTCCGCTTACTTAGGAAGTAGACATGTATTCCTGTGCTGTGCCTCTGTGCCTTCCAGGTTTTTAAAATAAATGTATGCCTCATCTGTGTCCTCCCCACTGGCTCCCCACAACTTTGCAGCCTCAGGAACAGTTCTAGTGTAATTAAGAGAGTGTGTCCCTGCCCTGAAGTTGCTGTGCCCACAGCTTGCTTCACTTCGGGCAGCTGAGGAAGATGAGCACTTTTTGTTTTGATTCCTGTTCTCTGATATTCTGCAGATGTAGCATAGGGAAGAGCAGGGAGGAGTTTGCCAGGTTCTGCCTACACCTGTAGGCAAGAGATTCCATTTATTGCCTGCAATAGTTACCACCAAGGATGAGACAAAAGATGTTTGATTTGTTTTATTCCTTTGTTTGTCCTTGGACTTAGCCACTGGCAGCTGCTGTATTGGCACTAGCTGTGTATAAGGTTCCATAAAGCAGAAGGAATAATTTAGGTTTATCAAACTGCAGACATTCCCCTTCATCCCTTCCAAGTACAGCCCAAATCAGGCTCTGTGGCCAGGATCTTCAGGAAACAAGTGCAAAATATGACTGGTCTGACTTATTACTGCACGGGACTTCCATTGTACTGGGGGAATCCCCTGCAGAGAACACGCGGGTATTTTCCACCGTGTACGAGGCAGACAATCTGCTTGAGACTGATTGTGGTCCGCTGGGTTCCTGAAATATATTTGGTCATTCGTATTGAAGAGACTGAACAAGCCTGCTGTATGGGGTTTCGTTTGCTGTGGTGGATGCAGAGCCTACTCCCTAGGCATGCTTTAATCATGCATTAAACATAGAGAACATTAGCCCACATTCTTCTGGAACCTTAACTTTATTAAAAGGGAACATGAGTGCCCACGGCTTCTTTTTCTGTGTAAAGCTGTAACTTTCCCAACAGAACCACAAGAGATCCTCAAAATTTTACCCATCTTTAATCAGAAAACCAAGCTCTGATCCTGTGAATTAAGATGTTATGAAACCAACAGAAAATAATAGGAATGCGGAGGTGCTGAAGAGAGTGTGGAAATAACACCTAAAACACCCCAATTTTCTTTTCTAACCTATCTTCACTTTTCAACATTCTCTCCCACGTATAGTGATGAATTAAGACAGGCAATGCAGGGAATTCTTCCAGTTACAGGTCACCGCATTACAATAACTCTGGAAATAAAGATTTTTCCCTTCAGTACATATAATATGAGATTTTTAAAGCAGTGGCTTAGTCTAGGATTCAGTTGTCAACAATTTCTAAATAGTCTAAAAACTATCAAAGAATTATCCTGTGCAATTAGCTTGCAGTTAGGCTCTAAACCAGCACATAGAAACAAACCTCTATTCTGGACACTACGCAGTAATTTATTCCCTATCTTAAACAAAAACACAGGCTTTCATTAAGGACACGGAAGCAAGTTATTACCTCCCTCCTACCCATTCCTAATATGTTTTATCTTTATTCTTTACAACCCTGGATAGTGAAGCAGCTGAGAGCCATCAGGATTTCTGATGCCACATGGTTATTGTCCCAGTTGTTTCTTCTGGTTCCAGCTGAATGATAGCGAGAGCTGTTCTGCTTCAGAGCAAAGGGGAGGAGGAGCTGCAAATGCTTACTTTTTTAGGTTAGAATGAAAGACACCTTCCAAGCTGTTTGCCACACAACTTACAACTCTTTTTGTATTTAATGGCCTGAAAACAGTAGAGTGAATAAATGCTAATGATTTGGAGGTTTGCAGTATTGTAGAGCAAATAACGAAGTCAGGCTAGTAATAACTTGCCTCTGTATTCACACAATCATTTTACCTCAGAATGCCATGAAAATACTTTAAACAGATTTCTGTCAAGGCATTGTTTGAATAATAAGCTTACCTAGTGCTCAGGATTCAATCAATGTTTTCCTTGATATAGGATGTCATTTCGTAAGTGTTGAGGACACACACAATTAACTGAAAACTCTAATTAAATTTCTGCTGCAGATATCTTCTTTGCTATGCCACTTTATTCTACATGCTGATAGAAGAGAAACAAAATGAAGAATCCTGATCTCTGAATCACTCAGACACTGCATTTTCAGATACAGCTGGCGCTTCAGAGATCAGGGTACCTGTGAATTTCAGTTTACATTTGCCAACATACAGAGTGGGATTCATCCAAGTGGCAACAAAAGCAAAGGAAGATCATAGAAAAAAATAAATTAGATGCAGTGTGAGAATAAACTACAAATAGGAGAAAGAGAACTATCAGAGAGGGAAAAAGATTAGGAAACACGCCAGATCCTCCGGTCCTTACAGCTTTGTGCCATCATAGTAGAATAAGGAAAGCCAGCTATGGGAGAAGAATCCTGGAACAGCTTAAAGCTACTGCAGAAACTCATGTCATTCTGTGCCCCTGCCTCAGCTCAGGATGGAGGACAAGACTGGGGAAGAGAGGGCCTGCTGCTGAGAGCTGCCTGCCGTCTGCTCTCCAAACAGCCCCATGGGGCCCAACACTCAGCAGGGGAGAGATGGGGGGAACAACACAGGCTATGACAGTTCCCGTGGAGCTGGAAAGTGGAATCAGGTAAAGAATGAATAAAAGCACCTTTGTCCCATTCCTCCAACCTTCTGCTGCTAATAGTTCAGATGGATGAAACAAACTGGCTCATGAGGACTTGGTTGGAAAAGATTGATACAACAATGGGGCGCATCATGGACAAATGAATATTACCATCTCACTTTTTAATATAAAATATTAAAGTTTTGAGAGATGTGCTATCACAAGAGAGAGAGTTATGTTTTCAGCTATATCACAGTTGAGATGATTTCTTATCTTTTCTGTACCTCAGAAAACCAAGCCCTTTTTACTAGTTATAACTTGACAACAATGTTCATTCAACAACTTTAATAGTGATATAAAAATGRCATGTCCTTTTAAATAGGAATGAACAGTAGTGAATAAATAGAAATGCAGAAAAACCATCAAAGTTGCATTTTCCTATTTCTTATTTTGGCATGGAACAATATTTCCCTGGTTTTTACCTAAATAGAAATKGACAAAACTTGCCATAAATTAGTACAGCTCTCAGTACAGCTAAGTAAGTAAAAAACCCCGAAAAATCTAAATTGATCTATTACTTCTTTAAATTAAACACTTCTAAATGGAAACTTTGCTCAGGTTTCTCCAACTTCACGGATTTTGACTGACATATCTGTCCTTATAACAGACACTCTAAATCAAGAGCCCTTAACATAAGTGTCCTTAACTATAGCAGTCTTAAAGCGTGACTGTGCCAGGTGAGATGAACTCTGGTGTGTCTCTGCAAGGAAGCTCCACGCCTCTGCAAGAGTAAAGAACTCATGTTGCTTTGGATGTGTCTGGTGCTGTAAATAGTGACAGCTTTTAGAAACCACRTAAAACTAAGCACAGGGGGTGAAAAAAAGAGTGTACCTTGTGTGCCTTAGCACTCCAGCATGGGTGAAATCTAGCACTGTAGTATTGTCACTCACTTCAAAAGGGCCAGGATTTCAACCTATATAATCCAAACTTAGAAAAATCTTCCAAGGGATTTTGAGYAATATTATGCAACCTTTAACATCTGAGGGCCAATCATGTTATTTTGAAAGGTCAAAAGGATAAAAATGGGAGCAGCTGACTACCCTGCCCTACTGTCTCTACACTGCATAGGTAGCGCTCATTCAAAACCTCTGCCTTTAAAACAGGGCACACCTCAGTGTGTATGTTCTATTCATAAGGCAGTACAAACCTTCTGCCTAGTTTAGTTGTCCTTAATTTAAGCCCTACCATTTAGGGCTCTGGGCCAGAGGTTACACACCAAAAGAAAAATCAGGGCCTGACTTGTGATGACTCAAACCTCTCACTCGGTGCTGAAACACTTCAGTGCTCCCTTGATTATTTTGGCACCGGGAATTTATGACCCAGATTCTGGGACACTGTATGGCCCCATCCTGCCCCTGTCTCAATTAGGCTATTCACTCAGCTTCTCTCTGTGTGCTTCCTGCAAATCCAGCAGAAAAGATCTGTAATGAAGCACCATGAAGAGTGACCACAGAGAAGTCTTGACACAGGCTGAGGAGTTAATATAGATGAATGTATACCTCCTYTAAGGCACCTTTAAGCAGTCAGAGCAACATTAAGGAAATATGGTTAGAAGACTAATTTAGAATTGAATTTTATCGCTTCCTGGATAGTTTTCAGGAGGCCTGTTTTAGAATGACTGAAAGGAGAAAATATGATTTAAGTGATTTTAGAAAAGGGAACCATGATGTCAAGAGTATGCAATGCACCTTTCAGCACGATGAGAAGCATTACTTGCAGGAGGTTTGCATTTTTGAAGGGCTTTTGCACATCATATCCTATTAATTACTTAGTTATTAATCCTTCCGAGAAGTCAATGTATGCTAGCAGATAAAAACCCACCGAGCTGATATTAGGAGCTTTTCTCCACAACTACATRATAAATAGGAAAATATCTTGTAAATGCACATGGAACAGGAAGAACTAGCTGACTGTGGTATTTTTAGGTTTAGGTGAAAATGTCACTAGGATTATTTAGTGAAGAAATAGGAAGAGGAAATAAACCAAGTTATTTAAAAACAATTTCTCAACAAAGAAAAAGATTAATTTTATGTACAGGGAAAGTGCAAAAAGCACTTCTATTGTCTGGATATGAGAGCTGGTGTCAATAATGTTTCTAATCCTTAAATATCTCAGCAATGCTTCAAGTTCTCAACTTCTGTGTGTTTGATGGCATGGACTCCACCTACACCTCAACCGTAAGTCAGAAAAAATACAATACTTCACAGCTCAAGCAGGGAGAAACTTTTCCTCCTACATGTGGAATGGTGAGAATACATTTTATTTTTTTAATTCCCTTTAGTTGTTAAAAGGGGGAAAACATTTTGACTCGTCATTACTCTTTACCCTTGGCTGGTATATTTCCCTGTTAGAGGAAGAAAGGTTTGAGGTGATGAAAGTTTACATAACATAGCTAAGCATATTATGTAAAGATTAAAGCAGCAGGGTCGGCACAGGGACAGAAGGGTCTCAGACGGCCAACGCAGCCAGGGTTACCTRACAGCCAGTTCTGTTGGAGGTTTGTTTCATTCCAGGTTCATATTATTCACACTAAACAACAAACATTTAAGCGTGGCTCTGCCTCGGCCTCTCCCATTCCTGACTGCGATGCTTTCCACAGAGGCAATGCCTGCCTGCGTGGGAGGCGAGGTTCATCTACCTGGCCACAATCAGGCGACAGCGTCTATCTCCAGCCGGGATGCTGCACGTCAGCCGGCGCTACCAGAGGCCGGGGGCGGTCTGTGCCACCAAGCTGTGCTAATGCCACGCAGTGGTTGAAACTACCGCGGTAACACAGAAGTGTGGCCACCAAGTGCCAAGCCCTCCCTCCGCGCCGGCGGAGGCACCGCGTGCCCTCGCACCGGCCCTCCGCAGGTACCGCGTCCTTGCCCGCCCGGGACAGCGCCCGCGTCCCCCCAGCTGCTCCCTCCGGCTCCGCGGAGACAAAGGCGCTGGGGAGGTGCGGGCGCCGGGCCGGCAGGACTGGGGGGGCGGCCGGCGGGGGGAACAAAGGAGCCAAAAAAGACGAGAAAAGCCAAGAAAGTTAATACCGGCCTCCGCCGCCCCCTGCCCTGTCCCGGCCCGCCCCTCCCGCCCCCCGGACTTTCGCGGGGGGGCCCGCGGTAACCCGGCGGGGGTAGGGAAAAAGGCTGGGTACCCTCACATCCATACCGCCCGAATCCCCGGCAGAAGCGCCCTGCCCCTCCTTCCTCTGCCCTCCTGACCCCGCCCAGCCCCCCCCATCGGTGCTTCCCTTTAATGCGCGCTCCCGCCGCCGCCTCTTGCCCCTCCCCCCGCCCGGCGGCGCGCGGCCTCCCACAGCCCCCGCGGGCGCGCGCCCGCCCGCGCCCCCATCCCGTCACTTCCCCCCCGCTCCCCCGCCGAAATCGCGCGCGCGCGCCCCCGCCCACCCCGCCCCTCCCTCGGCGGCCCGCGAGCGTCCGGGATAATTGGCTGGCGGGGGCGCGCGCGCGCGCGGCGCCGGGCAGGCGGGCGGGGGCGCGCGCGCGCGGAGGCGGTGGCGGCGGGGGCGCGCGCGCGCGGCAGCGGCTTCACTTCTCTCCGGGCAGCGGGGGCAGGAGCGGCGGCGGTGGGAAAAGCAGCAGCAGCAGCCAGCAGCGGCCGCCGCTGCTGCTCGGGAGAGACGGGAAAGGGGAGAGGAAGCCGAGAGCGAGGAGCGCGGGCGAGCGAGCTCATGACTCAGTGAGTGGCTGCAGCCCCTTTCCAGCCCCGCGCCCGGCCGGAGTGGGGACGACCGCGAGGGATTGTCCCGCAGCCTGCGCCCGGCACCAGCGAGAGAGAGAGAGACCTGCGCTCGCCTGCAGGTAGCAGCGGCTTTCCCCCCGTCTCTCCCAGGGTACACCTACCTCTGCCCCGGCTGAGCTCCCCGTCTGCCTCCCCTCCCCCCGCCGGGCTCCTACCCCCCCGTCGCTCGCCATCCCTCCCCCACGGCAGCACCCTCCCCCTCACATTTATCTGCGACCCTCGGTCTCTACCTTTATCCTTCATCTTCCCTCCCCTCTCCGCATTTCCCCGGCGCTGCCTGGTACCCCCTTCCCCCCCTTGTCATCCTCGGCCGTGCCCTTTCTTAGCAACCGTCCCGGCCGCCCCCCCGCCGCCCCCGGCCACCTCGGCATCTCTGCCGGCGCTCCCCGCTCCCCCAGGCTCCATCCAGCCTCCATTGCTCCTCAGCACCCCCACACCCTTTCAGCAACTCTTCCGTGTCCATTTGTCCTGCTCGCCCTGCTGCGGGCGGGAGCAGCGACCACCCCCGCTCCCCGGCACCCCTCTGGCCCCGCTCCGCGCCGATCGCGTGGTCCCCGCGGCACTCGCTGCGCCCCCGGGTCCCTCTGGCGTCGGGGTACCCCCTGCCCCCCACCACGATCCCAGGATACGCCATCCCCACAGCCCCCGCCGCAGCGGTGGGCACTCCGGGCTGGAGCCCTTCGGGAAGGGCACTAACCCCCCGCTCCCCCCCGGATCGCCCCGAGGAACCCCGCAGCCCAACCCTGTCCCTTCCCTCCTGTGCCCCCGACGTCTTCCTCTCGTAGTCTCCTCCTCCTCGTCTCCTCGGTTGTCTCGTACTTCTCACCCTGGCCCGGCCGCCGCCCGGCCGTGGGRGTGCGGGTCGTGTGTGGTTCTGGGGGTGCCCATGGCCCGCACCCGCTCCCGTACGGCGGGGGCTTCCCAACGGGAGAGTCGCGCGTGTGTCCACGCGCGGCCGTGGGAGCCCGGGCTGCCGTCTCGTCCCATCCCTCCGGGTGCCCCTTTCAGCGGGGGACCCTGCCCGGCCACACATCGGGCTCTTTCTGCCTCCGTCCTGCGATGTTGTGGTCCTTTTGCCCTTTATGGTTTCTAATGAAGATGAAGTAAGGCGGCTGCTGCCGTTGCTGCTCATAGTGGACCCTGCAGAAACATTCAATTTATCTTGGCTTATAGGAAATTACGACCGCTTTAGAAAGACATCATCACTAGCGCTGCCGCCCTTGGGACCCATCTGCACATTGCCAGGATCTTGCTGTCCCCGACTGCTGGATTTTTTTTTTTAAATTTTTCTTTTTTGGTGGGGTGTGATGTGTGATAATGATTGGTGGTTTGGGGGTTTTTTTGTCTTTTTTGTTGGTTTGTTTGTTTTTGTTGGTGGTGGTTTGGTTTTTTGTTATGGGGTTTTTTTTATTTTGAAGATGAAGGGGAAGGTGCCAGTGGATATATTTGACAAAAGCAAAATATTTTGGTCACTCTTCACTTCGAATTAATAGTTGTCTTACACTTGTAAGCTGTCTCTCTGCTGATTCATCTCACGTTAAAGGAGAGACTTTTATGTCCCCTTTCACTCCTTCTTCTGTCCCCTCTGCTCATTTTTCTTTGCACAACAGCAGGGAGGTTAGCAACCCTCGTCTGAATGTAGAATAGCCTGGCAGCYGGGAACCTGGACATCGTGTGTCTTCCCTCTTGCTCTGTGTGACAGTTGCAAACACACTCCTGGCTGTTCAGATTCAAGGAGTATCTTGTATTTGTGTCTGTGTTAGTGGCAGAGAAATGTTTTCCTCACACCATCATCCCCTCGGTTGATTTTTTTTCCCGTTCTCTTACTTGTTCATGTGTTGTTTTTTTTTATTTTAAGTTTGACCCCATTTGAAGTCTTGAACTTTGGGTCCCTTAAAACATGCTTTTACTGCAATATTGAGCATGCCTTGAACAAGCATTCCTAAAATTGCAGATATTGTGAGGAGAGGGAATGGAAAGAATTGCCGGGATGTCAGAAAGGGGAACAGAGAGAGAAGAAAAAAGGAGAAAAAAAGCCCAACAAACCAAGTAACTAGCCAGACATCAAATGACAGATTTAAGCATTTTACTCTTGTAAATGCTGGCATTACATGTTACAGTAATTATATGCTCTGGGCTACTGTTACAGTGTTTGTCTGCTGGATAGTAACCTGAACTTACGAAGTGAATACAGTTGTTTTTTGGATAATAGTGATATTTATAGCCGAGATTATTCATAGCAGATGTCCTATGCATATAAGCGTTATTAAATCTGCTCTTAACTTTCCGGCCTGTAGTATTAAAGCCTAGGTACATTGTGAAGAGAGATTTTTTTCTCTTTAAAATTAGATGTATTAAGCAAAGTTCAGAAGTAAAATCTAGGGCAAATAAAGGCCATCAGAAGTGTTATAAAAAGAGATGAGGTTGTATTTTAACTTTATGTAGGAGCAAAGAAAATGAGTACTTACTATCAAAATTGCATGACAGTTATTAARTGCATATTTTGACTTGTCAGAATATGATCCTTTTGTTGTTGATTACCTCTGAATGTTCTGTTGCTTTCACTTTGAAATCTGACAACCAGGATGTAAATATCTGAACCTGTGTAAATTTACGAACTATGTTAAATATATTGTTGTAGCTGTGCTGCAGGAGAAGTTGTTCTCTAGGAATGAACAATTTTTGTATTTTAATTTTAGGGCAGAAACTGTGCATTTTCTCAGTTACTTCAATGAGCAGGCTATATGTTGTGTATTTATATATGAAAATATTATTTTCTATTATAAAATCCTGAATGCAGCTTAAGCTGATTAAGGGAAGCCTTAGTCGCATAGCTATCACTTGGTATTCTTTGCTATTTCTTTTAATATCGAAACATTTTGAAGGGATGCCATACTTCCAGAATTCTTTTTCAGTATAGCTTCACAAATTAGACAAAAAAGACCTAATTCCTCCTAAAGTTAGTTGGATGTGTCAATAATGCCTGAAGAGATTATTTCTTCCGCTCCACAGTGTGTCTTATTTGATAGAAGTAGAGCTTGGTAAGGGTTTTTCAGTATAGGAGTAAATTTATTTCTATTCTGTAGCTAGAGAATGCTTATGCCTTTTTAAAAAGCATCCTTTTAAACATAACCCTGTTGGCATTGATACTAAGTTACTTTTCCTTTGCTGTCTCTTTCCATAAATATGTACAGGGAGATGAACTTTGTTTAATCCACAGAATGAGCATGGTTGAATCTGAGCCTGAAATCTCATTATTCTCTCTTGAGCGAGTCTTAAAACATATAATAGTCAAGGTGAATAGTTTTGTTCTTAATTGTGATGGTGTCTGTACATAGGTAAGAGAAAAAGCGAGGCAAAGTTCACAGCAATTTAAAACTCTATGCGCATGAAAGAGCAAATTCTTGATTCAGACAGATTTGATCAGAAAACCGCCCAGATATATGGGGATTGTGTGGGTGTAAGCAAGTAACATTTGGGCCTGTGTGCKGTTTATTAAAAATCTCTAGAGAAGGATATATAACATAGGTATATAAGCTACAGAGTTGGAGTTAAAGGAAAGACCTGGGTTTCAGTTTGGTTTTGTTTTGATTTGATTTTGGTTTTGTTGGTTTTGGGTTTTTTTTAAATCAGTCAGTGCCACCACATATGCTAATTCAGTAGGAGTTTTTCATGGACATCTGCCCTTCATTAGACCAGTTTGAGGGTTTGAGAAGTCATGACAGCTGTAACAGTGGGCTTGTAATTCTTCATCTGTCGGCATATTGTTCTACTATTTAAAATGAAGGAAGAAATTAAAATAGCTAACTAGTATCAGAAGTGCAAATAAAGCATTAACTTGACTTCTGAAATATACTGAGATTTGCTGCTCGTGTTCTCTGACAGCTTTGCTGCCTCATGTTGCCTGAATGAAATTTGTCAGGAAAAAACTTCCTTATATCCTCTACCAGTGTGCTTACCATTTTAGTAAATACAAACAGTCCTGTGTTAGAGCTTTTGGGTTCTGTGAGTGTTTCCATTGAGCATGCCAAGATGTGGATTTTGTAATGTGGAAACCCACATTGTAGACTTGGAATGAGCCCACAGATTTATTTCATATGAAATAACAGAGAGTCCTAAGATAGTAATAACTCTCAGTTTTTAACAAAATATATTAGATTAGAACTGGTGGCATACTGATGGGGTAGATGGGGTAGCTAACTCAGGGTATTGCTGAGCGGTTGAAAAATATAATTCACATCGAATGGTTTTACACATGCAGGATTATGTTTCCCACTTAGCTTCAATAAATTCTGGGTTTCATATATATATGTATATATGTATGTATGTATATGTTGGGGGCTGGGGCCAGGGGAGGCATAGGGTTTAAAATTACCAGCTCCTGAACTATTTTAAGATGCTTGTGGCAAAACTCTTCAGTATTAGGATTACTGAAGTACTGTAAAACAAGCATTATTGTATATATATAGACATATGTCCCATGTGTTCTTTCCTTAAGGAGTGTAAGAAATATTATTGGGCAGTTTCTTCTCAAAAAGCTAACTTTTGTTTGTTTTTGTTCAGTGCAGCATCTGCCATGTCTACAGAGGGGCAGAGGGTGGATGATAGTCCAAGCACTAGTGGAGGCAGCTCTGATGGAGATCAGCGTGAAGGTGTTCAGCAGGAACAAGAAAGGGAGCAAGTTCAACCCAAGAAAAAAGAGGGCAAAATATCAAGCAAAACAGCTGCTAAACTGTCAACTAGTGCTAAAAGGTACGGTGTTCCTTCTGGTTGTTTATTTTCCTTTCTCTTTTTTCAGCTGACCATCAGATACACATCTAAGTATTGACTCAGTATATTAATTTTCTGGTTGTTTTATTATAACGCTACTATATCAGTGTAATAGCCTTTTGAGACTGGTCACAATAATGAGACCTGTATACTTTTTCCTTTCTTTGTCAGTTTGCCTCTGTCACATGGTTTTAATAGTTGCTTGCATGATAAAAGCTGACATTTTTTTATTGCTAATAAAACTCAGACAGTTTTGTAGCCTTATAAAATATATCTCTGTATGTGTATGTATGACTGATGTTGAAACTTGTCAGTGTAACTTACAGTTAATTAACCATAAACATTTCAGACAGTTCAGTAACTCAACATGTTAAGGACTACCGTAATACCTATTGCTGTGAACTGCTGCCTTTTCTTCTCCCAGATGGTCAGGTCAGAAATACTTGAGTGAACAACAAATGCATGTTGGTTTCATTACTTTAAACTGTGATCTGTTTTAATACTCGTTTCTCTTCCTTCCCTTTTCTGCTTGAGATGAAAGGTTGGTTTGTAGAATAGCTATTTAAATTATTCTGTGCTATCATGTCCACCTCCAGATAACGATTGTCTTTCTTGGACCAGACAGAAGGAATTTACAGCTTAGTGTTGCTTCGTTAGTACACATAGGGGGGTTAGTCTGGGCAAATGGGATTACAGTGATTGAAGTTAAAAAGCACTCATAAAATAATCTAACAAGAGACCAATTCTGCAGACTGTCCTGGTGCAGAATTCCCAGATCTCGTCTCTTTGCTAATCCAAGGCTATGTAAACTACAAGAGAAAACACTGGAGTTGTACCACTGTGGTGCTGTGGTAAAACAGATGCATCAAGCCCCATCTGCCATAATTTATAACATATGCATGTAGTCAGAGTCCATAAATACCAGTACATAAACGTGTGTGTACATCTCTTCAGGATTCAAATCTTTGTTTTGCCTTAATCTGTCCCTTACCAATTATATCTGAACTAAAGTGTCTTCTGTCTAAACAGAAGACTTTCTAAACTAMAGTATCTTCTGTCTTTCCAGTGAGATATTGTCATGCTTTCCTTCTGCCATAGATACCTTCCTTACAGCTAGCTTTTCTTCATTTTTAATTCCCTGGCGAAATACTTTCTGAACACCCATTCCTACTATGACACTATTAGGAGATTACCTGGTCATATAACATACAGAATGGCCAGCAAAACTTGCCCATGTTTCCTTTTATGACTAAAAGGAAAAAAAACCCACCCAGCTTTCACTACAAACTATAATGGTATTCATGTAGTTAATCCTCACAGCCGTTATGGTTTCTCATCTTTTTCTCTTTTGTCTCCTTCCTGCTATTATTATTTTTTAAATATTGGGAATATTGGATTAGTCATGACTTTTAAGGTCGTAAAAACAATTTCCAGTGTCTTTAGAAAGCAGTCTAGATATTCTGAACTTTGTACAATGCCTGGTGTAATGATGCCTCAATTCTGACAACGGCCTGTGGACACCATCCTATTAAAAAATTAATAATGATATGTCAGAAATTGGTCTATTAATCTTAGCTTTGTATCTTCAAAGCTTAGAGCTTTTATCAACAAGCATTTTACAGTGATAAAATTACTTAAACCTTTTAAAGTTTAATCATATCTGCTTATGGTTCTGCTGAAACTAATTATGCCATCAGTTGCTGACATCAGTACATTTGCCAGTTAGACTCTAAAGCCAGTCTCACATGTGTAGTAATATTGATTATACATTTTAAAAATAGACATTTGATTGTACATTTTAAAAGCTGACATGACTTACAATAGTTCTGTAGATAGGTGTACAGTATTTTTGAAAAGAAATGTATTTTAGGAGTGCTGGTTGTCATAGCACTTTCACAGAAACAGTTTTTATAGTAACAGGGGTTTTTATTAGTATCATTGGAATTTTTTTCTTTTTTGTTTTAAAGTATTCAGTAGTTTGTCATTGTGTTAGAATTGGGATTGTACCTTCTTAATCTGGCCAGGTTTTCGTATTACAGATTTTGTTTCTTTGCTTTTTAATCAAAATCAGTAGTGTCTCAAGAAAGATAAATCAGAAATTAAAGTAGAAAATTAAAAGGAGAGGAGTAGCATTAAGAAAGGAAAAATGTCTTAGACTCCTCAATATGTGATAAGTATTCCAGAAACTGTCTGTATAAAATATCTTTATAGTAATATTGTTATTTTAGTTCATTAGARATAAAAAATAGTGCAGGATTAATAAGGCCTTACTCTGGTACCTTCATTATAGTTAAAGGAATCAACTCTGCTAAAATCAGTAAAATGCTCAAACAACACAGCATAGTGCAGTTGTGGCTTTGGTCAAGATTCCTTAATTCCTGTTAAAAGCATTGAACACCAGCAAGTTCATGTAGCACTGGAGCTAAAGTCACAGACTATAGACTTGATTCTAACCTGAGTTTGGAAATCACATTTTCTCACTTGGAAAGCTTTTTCATGCATATGGAATTGTAGTCACAGTATTTTTGGATTGCATTATGATACCTACTGTGTATATCTTGGTTGAGAATTAAGGTTTGTGCATCTCTATTTGGAAAACTTCTGTTCTGCTTTTTATTTGTTTGTTTATGTAGTCAGCTAGATTTAAAGAATTTTCAGTAGCATGAGGTTTTATATAAATCAAGCTTTAGCAGTGTGCTGACTTTTGCTTGTGTAGTAGTAAACTGCTCCCGTGTTTTATGTATGAGTATACTATTCATGCAGCTTAACTGCTTCCCAAAGTGATCTGATTACAGAGGCTGTATGAAACCGCTTAAATTTCTATTTGAGTAAGATTTTTGGTTTTAAGATATGGAGTTTCTTCTGTTAGCATTGCTGTAGATGGCATCAAGAAGGCAGAATGCCATCCCATGCTGTCCTTCTCTATTAATACTTCAGGAGTAGCTGCTATACAGGTGTAATAGCTTACAGCATATGTCATGCAGTGTATTGGTCCTTCAATTTTCCTCACCCAGAGGGCATCACCTTAAATACAAACCTTTCTTACCTAACATGTCAAGATTGAGAAACTCACTGCATATCACAATTACAGTTCAGACGTGGAATTGAATTGCTGTCCTTGAAAACAGCAGGCATCTTGTTACCTCTTAAGTAGCAAATCTTAGCATGACCTTTGGATTGAGAGAAGTGTAACCATTCTTGGCTGACATAGTAGCTCAACAAATAAATGTATTGTTTTGCTTGGCTCCTGAAGTTGCTGGTTGAAAATCTGTCAACCTTTGTGTCCAATCCTGACATTTTCTAATAAATATCTGTGCCTACAATGAATTGTGAACTGTAAAACTTTAGTTGTAATCTTTTCATTATTAAAAGAAGTTGCAGCCTTAAGGAGTAGCAAATAAGTAATAGATTAAATTGGTTTGAAATTCAACAAAGTAAAAATGAACATTTTTCCCTACCCCCTTTTTTTTTTCCACTGAGAGATTTATCACAACACTGTTTTCAAGGAATCTGGGAATGATATTTAGCGTGTTGAATATGACGGGAAAATATGGAGTGCTTTTTCTTACAAGAAACATTCTTGTCATTTATCCATCTTTTAGTATGTAGGCGAGAATATTTCTTTTCCTCTAGTATGAATCTAACCATCTCTAGATCAATTTCCTGCTCAGCCACAATTTATTTGGTCTTGAAATACATACCAGTGACTGCATTTTAAAGTATTTTCTAAGTAGCATATTCTTCGGTATAGGATATTGATTCATCTGGCTTTTATGGGTAGAGAGACATGTATTTTAGAAAAGTGGATGTGATAAAAATAGCTTATTGTCATAAAGTCCTTTTTTTATTTCTTTTCCTATTAATGGTGTTGGGAAATCCTTTAACATGTTTACTTCTTTCTTAGCTTTAGAGAACTTTTAACTGTTTCATGAATGAAACAAGACACAGTCACTGTAGGCTTACTAAAAGAGGACAGTAGTAAATATCTGTCTGTGAGAATTAATAACATTTGAAATCCACAATGTACTTCGATGCTTCTGAATTTACGAGTAGATTAACCTTTGCACTATTACTGGAAGGCAACTATGTTTGTTCTTCTCTCTTAGTAAAATGGAGGGGAAAAATATTTTTTCATGTGTGTATATATATGAGAGAGAGGAGTCAAATGACTTCACTAAGACAAAGCAAAGAGTATCAGATCTGACATTGCAAATTAAATGTCTTATATGTGCAGCCCAGGGCATTGATTACTAGCAAGGGCCTCACCCCCTGCCATCACCCCACTTCCCAATATGTCGTAAGCCATTATGTCATTAGTTTAAATATAAACTGGATATATATAATGATTTTAATTTAGAGGGTTTTTTCCCTCTTTGACATAGCTAAACATAACTGTTATTGAGGCAGAAAATGCAAAGAAACAGATGCCAGAAAGGACCCTGAAAAAAATGTTTTGTTGCCAGAGGCCGCATAGTCTCGTGGTGAATCCTCTGTGGTCAGCAAAGGCAATGAGGCACGTCCTCTCCTATGGCAGATTCTGAGGGCAGCTCAATGGAGATATGAAGTGAGTGCCAGAGCACGTGCAGACAAAGGCCAGCTTGCACACTGGAGGTCTCTATCAGTGCAAGGCTCTCTGGGATGCTGTCCGATGATTTAATTGTAACTTTGAATGCTGTGACATGTGAACAAGCTATTGCATGTCAGCTGTTCCACAGAAACTGTTTATGAATGAGCTCTCAGCATGAATGCAAGGTAAATTAAGGTTGCAATAAAAGAAATGCAAGGTGTATAAATTAATTTTAGTTTGGGACACCGCAGAGTAGGAGAGTAAACATGGACAGCTTGCTGAGGAGTAATTGATGGACAGTATTGTATTAATATGTTATATCTTGTTTGTATAAAAATAATCATGAATGAAACATCTCTCGATCTTAGGTTCTTGCAAGAGCAATTATGACTTTTGAACATTAACAGACAGTGCCATCTGATCAATTTTTATGGCTCAAAGCAGAAAGGTGGTTTGTCCTTGTTTGCTCAATCACAGAAAATCTTGATAAAGGGCCATTTTAGTGCTCTTRGCATTAGAAGTTTTGGGTTGTACTGGAACAGATGGAGAAAATGAGAGACCCTTTTGTTTTCAGAATGTAAGGAACGTGGGTTAGGATTTAGTAGGAAGAATGTAAAATTTTTGATCTAGGACTGAAGTTGCTGAATTTGTCAATCCGTTCTTGACATGTCTCACACTCACTGTAATGCAATGAAATATTAACTGTTTTTACTCCTAAATGTAAAGCAAAGGAATGATCTCTGACTCTATAATGAAGTGCAATGCCATCATTCTGTAAATTCACAAAAAGCTAAAAAAGCAAAACAATCCATAAACCACAAAATTGAAGATTCCATGCAACCTAGGTTTTCTGTAGTTTGAATTTGTGATAGTTTAAATTTTAAAATCATGGCAGAAGTTTGTAATATACAGAAGAAATATTTTAAGCATCTCCCAGTTATAAGATCTCCCTTCTAAAAGGTGTGAATTGTTAGGATTGTTTAAATGGAGTAACTTTTTTAAAACAACATGTTTGTTGTGCTTACACTTCACTAATTAAAAAATGTGGTGATTTTCAGTGTTACTGCAATGATTTGATGCTTGATTAAGCAGTCTTGCCTGTGTTTTTGTAAGAAGGATAAGATATTTACTGGGCAAATTCTATGTACTGGACATATAAACATTTCAATGAGTAGAAAAAGCAAGTAAAGATTAAATTGCTCCTCCTCTACAGAAGTAACTCTGTGTGTTTATGTGTATGTAGGGTACATACACCCAGCTGTGGCAGAGATCAGGTATTCAAGGACTTGACTTGGAAGCCTGGGAATGTCCAGAAAGCCTTAACAACAAAGTTGCTCTCCCTGGAGGAAAAACTCTGG
The DNA here is from genome assembly GCA_018881555.1 of Amblyornis subalaris. Lineage (NCBI taxonomy): Eukaryota > Metazoa > Chordata > Aves > Passeriformes > Ptilonorhynchidae > Amblyornis > Amblyornis subalaris. The sequence goes on from JACAXG010000039.1 coordinate 3,443,784, forward strand.
CAGGATGCCTGTAATGTCTTTATTGGTGACCTGGAGGATATGGCAGAGTGCACTCTAAAGTTTTCAGATGACGCCAAGTTGGGTGGGAGCAGTTGGTACATGCAGGGACATTTTTATATTACATTTGCCAATATACCTGAATGCATATTTTGATAAGCTATTTGCTTTGCCTGTATTTATATGCATAGAAGTTAGAAGAAAACCTAAGCATCTGGGAGAGTATTTTTATCTTTTCAATTATATCATCAGGTCTAATAAAGGATTATTACCTTTGCCTACAAATCTTGCCCCTATGTATGTCCTAATTATTTCAGAATATGAATGATAAAGGCTTGAGTTTCTGGTTCAGGCCAGTTCTTTTGAAGAACCAACTGCTGTTGGTTCGTATATTCATTATAGCCCTAAAATCAATTCATAGTGGCATAAGGGGAATTTTGATAGTGCCTGTGAGACTCCTTAACCTGTAAGATTGTGTTTGGATCTTAACATCATATAGAGAATTAAACTGCTCATTTTTACATTATATATGCCAATATACCTGAATGCTTATTTTGATAAGCCATTTTCTTTGCCGTTATGTGCAAAATGGGTAGCAATCATTTTTAACAAGATGTTTGTAGGTCAGGCCTGAACCTTTGGCTTGTGACTTGAGCACCTATCTCAGGAATTTGAGTGATATTATTGTGTTATTATTTCTTTTTTAGTGTAGGGAATAACAAGAATAGCAATCTGCTTTGTACGTGAAATCTTGTGAAGAAGGCAAGAAGAAAATACTGAGGATATATTGAATTGTTTTTCTTTTCCTTCCTCCCTCTAAACGTTCATGTTTTTGCGCTGAAGTAGCCTATAAAAAAAGCCTTGGACAAAGTTTATAGGAAAGGTGGGCTTTGCAGTCCTGCTTATGGCATCATACTCTGGCAAGTCTTTGGGAACTGTAAACTCCAATAAGTTCCTTTGGGAACTCTGTAAACTCCTATTCTGCATATATAAATTTCTTCAGAGGTTGAGATACTGGCTCTCATGCAGATGCTGGTGTAAGGGAGAAGAGCCCATGTTGCCAGCTGTGGCAGAGATCAGAGATCAAGGACTTGGCTGGGAAGTGTCAGGCTGGGAATATCCAGAAATCCTTAACAAGGAAGTTGCTCTCCCTGGAGGAAGAACTCTGGCAGGATGCCTGTAATGTCTTTATTGGTGACCTGGAGGATATGGCAGAGTGCACTCTAAAGTTTTCAGATGACAAGCAGTTTGTACACACAGGGGCAAGGCTACGGCTACAGCTCAGAGGGACCTCGCCAGGCTGCAGGAGAGGGTTGACAGAGAACTCGTGAAATTCAACAAGGACAAATGAACCCCATGTATGTGGGGAGGACTTATCCCTTGTACAGATACATACTGGGGCCATCTCTGCTTGGAGGGTTGTGGGGGTCCTGGTAGGCAGCAAGCTCAGCGTGAGGCAGCGACAGAGGCTGGCTGCCTCCTGGGAGGTATTAACAGGAGCATAGTCCATAGACAGATGAAAGAGATTTATCTCATTTTACTCAGCTCTCATTAGACTGTATCTGGGATAACATTTACCCAATTTTGGCCCCTCAGTGAAAAGAAGGCACATACCAGAGCAAGTCCAGCAGCAGGTCCCCAGGCTGGCYGGGGAGCTGGAGCACTTCCCTTTGGGGGAACCTGATAGCAGCCCCCCAATACACAGGAGGTTATGAAGCCCTGGATGGGCTTATTCTGGGCAATTTATCCTTTGAGGCTGGGAGGTTTTGCCCTGCCAGTACGATATACATTAAGAAGCTAAATATTCTGGAGGGCAAGAACTATAAGACATATAGTCAGAGGGGAAATAGAGGAGGGTATATGAGACATTAAGTAATTGTGTAAGTGAGCAAAGGAGCGGATAATCCCAACCTATAAAGAAAAAGTGTGATTTTCTAGGTGGCTGCTCATGGCATTTGTTCCATATTGAACGTTCATTTTTCAGAAAAGATTTGAATTTTACTGCTACATGTTCTTGCACAGTTTCATGAAACATTATAGCATCAGCTTTCCATCAGAAATTCTAAGAATTATATTTTGGTACTATTGATTGCTGTAGAAATGTTCATAAAGTTGAAAGAAACAGATTGGAAAAAAAGTCCTGATAATATCTTTTTTTTTTTCTTTTAAGAATTCAGAAAGAGCTTGCAGAAATTACATTAGACCCTCCTCCGAACTGTAGGTAAGTTCACCTGGATTCTATTAATTTGGAATATGGAAATGAAATGTTGTGAAAATTGCATAGGGGACTGGAGTAAATTTTAACTATTCCTTTGTGCTGATTATTTAGTAATTCTGCAATAGGAGCTGATACATAAGATGTTTCCTACGTGTAAGGAATTGATATGATGTACTTCTTGGGAACCAAAGTAATGATATAAATGGATGAACTCTATGAAGTGTTAATAGATACGGGCAAATATCAAATCACCCTTCATTTGAGGTATTAAATCAATAGTATTTTGTTGGATTCTGTAAAGTGTAATCTTGGTGGCAGTTGCTTGGTATGTTTGATTCCTTTTTCTTGCAAATTGTTAACACACTGTGAATATAATGGAGAAGGAAAATGTTATAGGCACAAACTGTTAGTAATTTTCTGACTGTGTTTCTGGCAATCAATTGCAATATTTGGTTGACACTTCCTGAATTAGAGTGTGTCATCATATAGACTTTCTAATAATGACTATGTGCTTGTTTGGTTTGGTTTTGGGCTTTTCTTGGTCAGGGATGTTTACTTATTGTATGTTTAAAATTGTCTTTGAAATGAATGATGAGGTAGACCTTGAAACCCTCGCTGTCGGGTAGCTGAGGCTGTATACAGTTGTTTTCAGATGGCTGTCTCAGGCTTCTTATCTGTCAGCTTGACATACGSTCAGTGTTGGAGCTGGGCCAGGGCTGCACATCGCTGTTTAAAGGAGTTCCTGCCACTGCACCTCTCATGGTGAGAGGTTGGGCTTGGTGCAGAAGAATAGCTTCCACCCAGTCCTGCCAACCCATTTCAACTGATGTGGTTAGTAGGTTTCATTCTGTTAATGCACCAAAAAGAAAGATTGATAGAAGTGGCTGATTGCATGCAGCTTTTATAATGAATCCCAGTACGTTTCAGTATCGAATTAACTAAGCAACTGGTAGTAAAAATGACAGTCAGCTTTATTGTTTTGGTCTCTTGACAAAAGTATGTGTAAGAAAATAATGTAACAAGATTTGATGTGGTAGTGCTGGATCTCAAGATCTAAGTCAAGTGGCTATGTACCAAAGCGCTGCTTAGTGAAGTAGCCTTGCAATAACAGCATTCGAAGAGTATTTCAGTCAATTAGGGTGAACAGTTTTTTGCTAGATAAAACATTTTAATAGCTAAGCTGTTCTGTCATACTTACGGCTGTGTGCGAGTCTTCAATCACATCAAAGCTGTTTCATGTGGCAGATTTTACTTCAGTGTTGATGACTGATGCCTATTAGTGGATTGATTTGCTGAGATGAATATGAGACTTCAGTCTGTTGTAGAAGAATGCTTAAGTCTTTGAACTGAGAGTAAAAGGCTTACAGTTTTTACAGCAGTGTCATTTTTTCTAGTTTTCTGAAGCCTTCTCTTTATAACAAAGCAGTTGTTTCAGTATACAAGATACTGTTATATTTGATTTTTTTTTTTTTGCTAGCAAGTGTAAAGTARGCATTGGCTGTCTTAATGGAAAGCCCTTTGGTGACTTGCAATTTAAAAAAAAACCCAATAAGTGAGCTGGAGGTTCCTGGCTTTGTTGAATTATTTACACTAATGATAAAACAGCAGTAAAGTGCACTCCATGATGCTGTTTTGCAAAATCACAAAATTACATCTAACTTCATGTGTCTGCTGCTTTAACACAGTTCTTAAGATGCAGAATTACTTCATGTTGTGATCTTGATAGATAACCATTAGTAACTTTACTATTAGCAAATATGTTTTTATAGTCAATTCAGAATCACTTCATTTAGTTTTATGCTCTGTTGACATAGTCTAAACAGTGTTTTCATTTGAACTTCATCTATTTTCTATTATAGTTAAACATTACAAAATAAATACATCAGCCAGACATGAGTCTTCAGAATAATGAAGAAAGCTGAGCTATTGTACAGTATATCTTACCCTAAAGTATTGATGTGTCCTTTCTTGGTTTTAGTGAAATTTAGGTCATTGTTACAAGACATGTTAGATTTTTCTATTAAAAAGCCCAACCATATTTCATAAAGATAAGTTCATTCCAGTTCATTACTTGAAATGGTTGTGATTCTATCTTGCCTTCACTGTGTGTACTGCTTTATATATAAAATAAATCATGACTGGRCAATAGGAATGTGATAATTCTCAAAACTAAATGTCATAGAAGGCGTGAAGAAAGCTGTATTCTTGAATAATACTATCTGAAGTAGCTACTTTAGGAAGTTTGGATAGGAAGGATATTAAGCTGAATTGGAACTTAGGTGGAATATTGCAAGATGATTTGCAAGACTCTCCATTAACTACAGCAGGCCAAAGCTTCAGGTTTCTCCTATTCAGGAAAAAAACCCCAAATGGAACAGTAGCTGTAGTACAGTAGCAGCCCTCAGTCGCATGGTAGGCTACACAGTCGCTACAAGCTCCAGGGCACTTGCAGCTTCCACTGCTGCAGCAGCTGGGATCTTAACACTTCCCCCGCCTCATCCCCGTGAAGAGAATAGACTGGATAATCTTCGTGCTTGTCTGGAAGACAAAAAAAGTCTTGCTCACAAATGTGCCTTGTAATTGGTAGATTATCACTGCTGGGACTTGCAGCATCCTTCCAAAACTGTGGAAAGCTGTGGGTTTCAGAGTTCCTAAAAAATCTGTCGCTTTTGACTTTGAAAGAAGATTTAATACTATAAGAAATTAGAGTTGCCTGCCTCCCTAGGTGTTCATATTCTGTGGTATGGGTACTGGGCGATGGAGAGAGTCCTCTTGGCTCCACAAACTTYGGCTCCTTCCTCAGGACTGAGAATGCATAATGTTCTAAGCGTAAAAAAGTCAAGCTGTGGAGGGGGGTGTGGGAGTTGAGCAGTGTAATCATGGCTATTTTTGGAGGAAGGCATGTCATAAAAAAGCCTGTTACACTTCACATTTAACAGAAAGAACTGGATGGTTTTCAGTATGTGTTGTCCCATCCCCTCCCCCGTTTTACTTTTTTATTGAGCTGAATTTGCTGTCAAGGAGAGTCCTGAATGCAAAGCAGGTACATTTATGTTTTAAACCTGCAGCATTGTGAAATTTCAGTTTGTCAGGAGACAGTATACCTAAGTTGTAGACGTTTGCCACTCTTCCCTTTTTTCCTCTCATTGAAATATCAAAGCTTGATTGCTAGAAATGTCGCACATATTATACTTCTAAGTAGTGCAGAGTATGCCTTTTCTCACAGCTGATAAAAACCTCATATTTAAGTATCATTTTCATATATTGCCTTGCTGAAGGAGGGGAATAGTTGGAAATTCTTGTAGCTAAAATAATGCCTTTTCAAACTTCCCCATCTTTTGGGCTGCATTGTGTGTAAGACAAAAGATTTCATAGAGTACAACTCCATGTATACTATTTCCCTTCTTGCTGGCAGGAGAACAACATCTCTGTGGCAACTTATACCAATTGCTTACATGGGAAAATAATATTTGGAAAGTATTTAAGGTATTTTTAGCTTCTTTCAATGTGAACTTAGCAGCTGGAAACAAGGAGAGCCAGCATGAAGTGAATAGCAGCTCTCTGGACACCACTTGGAGCAACTGCTCAAAATTTTCCTGTTAAGTCACTGATATTGCCTATCTTCTGCTTCATGTTTTCTTTTCACTGATATTGCCTATCTTCTGCTTCATGTTTTCTTTTGGCATTCTCTAGTGTACTTTTCACCATTTTTCTCTTTTCTGTGTATTTACTGCAATTTCTATTATGTTTTTTACATTTCATTTCTTTTACCCTATAGCAATATGGGTAATGCTTGAGGCTCGGAAATATACTGTAAAGGACTGTACAGCTTAGTGAGCAAATTGACTCTCATTCCAAAACAATCAGTTTAAAACCCTGCATGTAGTCTTATCTCTTCCATTTGTTTGAAATCATTATGTTAATTCCGTGCTTTTTATACTATCTGCGAAATTGATAAGCAACCAACATATGTGATTCTAGCATTTTGCTTATGAAAAGTATTTTGCTTGTGAAAACTAATCACACTGATAATACTTGAAACAGTTCTTTTTGGGATGACGTAGAGAAGAGCCAAGTGGAATGGCAAAATTTTCAGTTTGGCTTAGGGAGAGAGGTCAGTGTGCCTCATGGATCGCTCTTGTGTAGTAATGACTGTATGTAGTCCAGCATTTCTGATTGATACTGTTCTGACTGTTTTTGCTGAAATGTTGARGCCGGGATCTTCACAACTCCAACAGATTGCGTGAATTCCAAACATTTCAGTTATTGTTCTCAGGGCCACCTGTTTAAACTCCTACCTAGTGCTACTTTAAAGCTAAAGAGATGGCACAAGTGTGAGGAGCAGAAAATGAATTTTAGCAGAATATCATGGAAAGACTGGGAGGGAGAAGATAGTCAACCTTGCTCTGCAATGCAGAGGGAGAGAGGTGGGAGGGACCTGGAGCAGCAGGTACAGCAAGTGTCTACCCTGCAATTGTGCTCAGTGATTTTGATTGATTGAGTTAGGGAGCCATCAGTCCACTGCCACGGGCACATGGCTGTGATGCGTGTGATGCTAATGTGTGAGCGGGATGAAAAACTGGAGTAAGAAATGCTTTCTTTGTACATTTTACTTCACAAACATTTCCAAGCTGAATCCAGGCTCCTTTCCTATTGTGTTACTTGTGGAGTTCACCTTCTGTCTGTATAGACTTATTTTGATCTGCTCCTAGTCCTCTATAACCTTCTTGAGAAAATGTTACACAGAACATTGAATGTACCTTTGCCTGGCCTCTTTAGAATTTACAGCAAGTAGAAAAACTTAATCTAAAAGATAAGTGTAGAAGTGGTTGATACTAGTGTGCAGGATCCTGTTGGTTTTAAATCCATGATGTATCAACAATTGAGAATAAGGACGGTTGAAAAATTTGAGTAGTCACTGCAATTGCTTTATTTTTTACTTTTGAGTCCCTTTCTGCTTCAAAAGCAGCAAGAAACATGTCCCAAAGATATGCAAATTCACAATCCCACTGGGATTATATTTTATGGTAGCAACCATACTGTATTTTATCACTTGAATTAGAATGCCTGGGTTTTTAACTGGTGGAGTTTTTAGATTTTATTACCTTGGTACCTTGAAGTTAATATATAATCTTTTCATTCCTTTAGTTTTCTTTTAAGACAGTGCAGGATCATAATTTGTGCTTTAGGGTCTGAAGTATGTAAGTGTACTAAAACATTGCTTTAAAAATATCTGTTTATTTTCACTGTAAAAGTGACCTTTCAATGTCATATTGTTTACAAAGCATCTGTTTTTAAAAAATAATACACAGATGTTTCTTTTCATGGATCTTCCATGTGTCAAGATGCAGTGTACTTGAAAGGCCCTCTAAAATATAGATTTTTTTCTTAGTGATCTGATATCTTTGAAATTCTATGTTTGATATGAAAAATTATTAGAGACCACTGAGAGGTTTTTTTTTTCTCAATTGAATAAACTGAGTTCTGAATATCTGCTTGATTGCATTTCTTCTTGTGGTTGTGAGGTGATTTTAGGATGGATTACTTGCAACACTCAAAAGCTTCAGGATGTATTGTGGTCATTGGTGGCTTGAAACGTTAGCAACTTTCATGAAGGCAGGAGAGGAAATAAAAAAAAGGCAGTAAAGGGAACCTGCCACTGGCTGCTTGCCAGGTCTGACAACTTCACTCACTGATGACGACGTAAGGAACTGTCTGACAACACCCATTAATACCTCCCAGCATAACAATATCTCCACATGATTTCTGCCAGTTCTCCCAGTTTTTGAATGATGACAACTTCTCTCTCAGGAGGAGAAGAAAAGAGAAGCCAGTGTTAGAGAAGAATAAGAGTACTTCAGCAAGCACTGTGTGAGTGCAGATTTGGAAGGTCAGGGAGATGCCAGAGCACATCGTATGGCACAGCTGAGGCAGGGGAATGAGACTGAGGCATAAGGAGGGGTCATGATGATCACACATTCCTTGAAGCAGGTGAAAAGTGCTTCAAAAAGCAGCCTGTGATGGACATGGGAGGGTTCCTTGATATTTGCAATGTGCTTAGTGTAGAAGATAACTAAAGCTCTAGCTTAAATTGTTGAGTTGGGGAAGGTGGTGTGAAAAACTGTAACAAGGGTAAAATGAAACACTTTGATGCTTTTAGTGTGGGGAATTCTGAACAGAGAAATTCTCTTCCAGCAGTTTCATATCGAGTTGCAGCTGGTCTTTGTAAGTCAGTCTCCTACAGTGTACAAGAGCTTTCAGCTCCAGAATTTTTCAGGCCACCTTCCATAGACATTTCTTTTGCCTTCTCCTAAATAGCTAAACAAAGATGTTCGTTTGGGGGGGCAGGGGGGTTTGGTTTGTTTTATTTGTTATTTTTCCTATGAGCCAGAATTTGGTTTATGATATAAAGCTGTTATTTTATATGCATGTTACTGTAATCTCCTCAATACAGCCCTCATAAAACTCACACACAGAAAAACCCTCTTCCCCCCAAACCCTAAAATAAGTGTGTTAAATAAACAATCATTCCTTGCCAGCAAGGGAAGCAAAAACACCTTGACTGAGACTTTGCATCATTGCTAGGAGACTTTGCAAAAAAATATCTGAATGTGTGGCTTTTAAATGTAGTTAGCTAATTCTGTGGGGTTTTTCCCCTGTTTTTTTYTGTGAAATGTAGACTAATGTCTACTGTGAAAACTGTGTAAGGATCAATTTCTTTACAGAAATTTGATAGAGGAGAATTATTTGAAAATGCGACTGTAGTAGGTGCTATGGCACTGAACAAGCAGTCACTGCCATTTCATGATAATAATATAAAAAACATGCTTTTATTAGCAGCTCATTACCCTTTGGCAATTTACTCATTATTGAATAAATGAGGGAAATGGAAGATATTTTGTCTGTTGGTTGGGACTGACAGCATTGCTGATAATGAAGTATTTGTTTTCTTAAATAAATGGCACAATCTCAGAAATGCCTAACACTGTTGTCTTCTGTAACCCACATTTGAGCAGAATTTGAATTCTGCTTCTCTCTGTAGTACTTAAATATTTTTTAAGAAAACTTCAAAAGATCATCTGGCAAATTCATGTTATTTTCTGAATGCGAGTGTGTATCTTGTTAATTTCAAAGAAAAAAATAGTGTTTTCCTCTCTCCTTGCAAATCTATTTAAAAAAAAAAATCAATCTTTCTTAGTTCCAGTACCACAATTGTACAGCTTTTTAACAGCTATTAACTTTTAATGCACTTTATTATTTTGGAGGTTTTATTTGTTTGTTTGTTTTGGCTTTTTGTTGTTTTTGCTGGTTTTGTTTTGGGCTTTTTTGCATAGTCATGACAGTCTAAGGCAATGCTGTAATTTTTCTTTTGCTCTTGGTATATATGGAATGTGTACAGATTAACAATTAATAGACTGAATTTAATTAATTTTTTTCCAAAATCTCCTGGCAGAAAAGCTGCAGTTTAGGACTACAGAGTCGTGAACTAGTAACAGAGCATGCTTTACAGCACTTTGGAAACAAACTATGAAATTGATCTGGGTGCTGTTTTCTTGGTGTGCAATAAACTTATTTATGCTGTAGTTACACATTTGCAGCTTTGTTACAAGCTTTTTGGGGTATCTAATTGGCTGCAGCTTTGAATCATATCATAAACATGCCAAATGTTACTAATTACAATTAAGATATCTACTTGAAATAATCTTTGTTTTCGTTTTCTCTGACAATTTTTTTTCACTTATTTACATGCCTTTAATTTTTCATTTTAACAGTTCTTGCAACACTTTAATTTATTTTTGTTTCAAGGCTGTGGAATTGGATTAAGCAGGGTTTTTAAATACTTCCATGTTGCTTGGMAAGAAGCCAGTTACTGTGTATCAGCTTAATAGAAACCATGCTTAGCAGTGCCTCACATATGGCAGCTCATGTTTGTGTGGTAAGGCATTATGGATTTTAAATATTACCTTTTATGCGATAGTCAAATTTATGCCAGAATCTGAAGTTTCCTCTGATTAATGTTAACATTCTGGGTTTTTAGGGAGAAATGTGTAATCAAATACATAATTTACTATCTGCTTGGCACAAAAGCCATATTTATGTGGCCTTTACTGACTTGAGATGCATACTGTGCCTAGAGCAGGCTATAGGTGAGTGATAATATGCTTTCGTGACACTTTGTAGCCTTTTAATGTTGTAAATATTGTGGAAGCCAAGATGGTGWTTCTGTAGCTAAGACTGAAATAGAAGGGTTTGTGTTTAATTTAGTAGATTGAGTTATATTTGAAGAATAAGCTGTACACGGGTACAGTAATTACTCTTAGAGTAACACTTGACACAGCTGACAACTTACACCTTAAATTTCTAAAGGTTTTTTCTGGTTTAGGTGTTATTGTTGTATTGGTTTTTAAAATTATTTATATCTTATTGTAACTTTTATGGAATTTGAAGCTTAGTATAGCCTTTAAGAGTTTTAAACTTTTAAAGGCATTTATTCTGGATTATCTTGCTGTAGGTAGTCTTTTTGTATAAAATTCAGCAGTGACTTCATAGTGAAATTTCTTGTTATTCAGTGAAGAAATAGCAAATAATTTCATTCTTTCAAAATGATTGCCTCATTTTTAGTACACATCGGTTTTGGGGGAGGAGGACTTTTTATTTCTGCAAAATTAGCCGATGTTTGATTTATCTTTCATTTGGGAGGTATTGACAGTCAACACCACTGAATACATATGTCATAAATCTAACAGAGATACTTATCCTTTTTATTATAACTTTAAAATTGTCAAAGGAAGTTCTGCTCTTTCTATGACACCAGTTCAGTTTCTTCTGCATATATCATAATTCTATGGGTAATGCATATAAACCTATGGTAACAAACTGGATTTTACACTTTAAAGTGTGTTTTAATTCTTAAGTGGCTTTTATTTTTAAGTGTTTTATTACACTGATTTATGATTAGTCTGTTTACACATAAGAAGGCAGTATTTAGGACTTTCTACTTCTGAGCTAAATAGATAGATATATTTTTAAAGACAGTTCAAGTATCCTAGGGATAACTGTATGGTGTCAACTGTATGGTCATTTTACCACAGATGTGATCCAGAGAATTTTAAAATTCTGTACAGTCTCATTATTTGCTATCTTAGGTAGCCTAAACAGGATAAATATGTGTATTACCTATAAAATTAGGCATGTTATAACCCTTCAAGAGAGGATGGATGGAATGTAACGCATTTAATTTTCAGAGAAGTTTAGAACTGAAAAATTAGATGTCTGCCTAGCATGCAATTTCAGATTTGTTGATATAAATAATTGATTGCTAAGGTCATAGCTATGGCATTTAGGGTTGCAAACCAGGGATTAAAAAAAAAACATTCTAAATCTGRGGCTTGCAGCCAGGATGGGTTCACAGGAATACTGGTTTCAGAACCGCTACGGAAAACGCAGCGCCAGCTTTTGCAGTAGCATGAAGTAACCGTGGATGGGATTCGTTAAGTGTTCTAGGTTAAAATGTTGGCTGGAGTTAACTGGGCTTGAGCGTTCCACAGGAATTTTGACTGAGTCTCTAGTGTGAAAATGGAGCTTCCCACTATTTCAGATTTTGTTGGATAGCTTGAAAAGCAGGGCATTCATGACTGAACCTTTTTGGGAAGAGTGTCTGGCTTTTGATTACAGGAGAAAAGTTAGCCTCGCTCTGTGTTATATTGGAGTATGTTCATTTTTCTGCAGGRGGCATCATGGGACACACCTGGGCTTGCTCATTCAAAATACTTTGTGGGAGTGCACTTTTTGGCACTGCACCTGTCAGAGGAGTGATACTGCTGGCTGGGTCAGAAACACAACTCTGGCTTCTTGTATCTCCTGCATACAATCTGCTACATCCCCTGCCAAAACAATCCTCTGGAGTAATTTTCTGCCACGGTTACAAAGAGTAGGTTCGTCTCCCTTTCCTGAGGTACTTGTATGAGATCTGCTGTAGTTTGGCTCAGAGAAAATAGTCGTCTGGAGGYGAGGGGTAAAGCCCAACACCCAAGGTGCCCTTCCACATAATTGGCTGTTTGTTTATTTGTGTTCTGTTACAGATAAAATAAGACCTGTCAGTCTATAAAAATATTTCTAGAAGAGGGCTTGCTTCACTGCCGTGTCTTATTCACAACAATGTCCTGTTGGTAGCAGCAAGAACAGTAAAACACTCTGACACACAGTGTGCACATTACAAAAATGAAGTGTCATATCAAAAATGGCTGTAAACATTTTCACAGTCACTTGTCATTGCACGTTTGAAGGTGGGAAATTTTTAGAGAAAATGACTCAATTTTCTTCCTTCCCTGCATATCCAGGCTGCCTAGAAGGGAAAAGTATTTACTTAGTATGGGATTTCAATGGGCTGTTGTGGACACAACTACTTCGATTCTAGTTGTCTGAGTACATTCCTCAACAATCTGTCAACACAGTGATTAAGCATCAATGCAAGAGGACTATTTTGAATTTTCATCCAGCATGAACCAAGTTAATTTGGGKTTTTTTTTKTTGTTAGGGGTTTTTTGTTTGTTTGTGAACTGTAGTCTTGGAAGAATAAGATCAGGTGATCACAAGTATCATTGGTATGGGAAACTGTCTAGCTGATAGGCATCACATAATCAACTTGAAAATCTCATTTGTGTCTGGAATTACTGTAGTGCGAATCAGATTTAACTTTATGATTCAAGTATAATGGCCTTCTGCATCACAAACCTCCCTAAGTGATATTTAATTAATAATGTATATTAACTGTGAGTCTTCTGGCATACATGTGGGGCACACGTTTTCAGGTAGCTACAAATGCAGCCTCAAAAGCCCACAATTGTGGTGGCTGTAGGATGACGCATTCTGAAGATGTTCTACAACAACCTGCTTGCTCCACACTGAATACAAATAGCTGAGGGATGACAGCTATCTCAGTTTCAGTAGAATCTTTATGATTTATATGATAATGATAATTTTATTCTGCTGCCAGTACAGAGCACTTTGCAGACTGATATCAAGGTTAATTGTCACTTTGTGAAGAAGTGAAGCACAGTCTGCCAACCTGATGCTGTGCTCAGCTGAGAAAAGTTAATTGTTATTCAAGTAGTATTTAAATGAGCCTAAATGCTGATAAATACACAACCAAAATACTTTTTTTTTCCTCTCATGTTTATTCACTGTGCTAAAGAATGAGGTCATCATGAGTATAAATACCACTAATGGACGCTGTTGTAAAAACATGCTGAGTATTTACAGAACTTCCAAGGAGTGGGTTCCTCCTCCCCCCACGTGTGGGCTGAGGGGAAATACTTTAAGCTTGAGTTCCTCTTGTCAACACATCCTAGTTTTTTTATGTTGCTGGTTGCTTCTAGCAGTTGTACCATTACATTATATAGAACTTCTCATGCACTATGACCTGACCTTATTGGTACACCTGAGAGCTTTACAATCTGTACCATGACTTGCAGGTTCTTAGGGTTATTCCGTGCTCCACATATCTCGTGATGGTTATAAAGATAACTTTAATTTTGTCCCTCTTGKCTTAGGAAATTGTAAGCAGCTCAGCACAGAAAGAGTGCAGAAACACACAAATATTGTTATAAATTAGCAGTTGGATTTTTTTGTGTTCTTGGTAGCTGCACTGTGTTTTAAGGGAGATGGTCGGCTGTATACAGCAATACAGTTCTATATGCCAGAGAGTGATGGGGCTGTCCCAAAATCTGGGACTGACTTTGTTCAGTTTACACAGCYCCTTTCATCCTAGGGTCTTCAAAATTAAGATTTTACTGTAGATTTAAAAAGATTTCAATTGAATGGAATGCATGCACTTCATTCCACCTCCTACTTCCCAAGAGGATTTTTTTTTTACCTCCTGTGCTGTTTAAAAATTATTGGTTGCAGGGCTCTCTTAGGCTTGAGAATTTTTAGTTTAGTTTGGTATAGCAGTAACTATCTGTATCTTCACACTGCTGATCTTTCCTGCACTGTCAAATTGACTTTTTCCTGATTCACATAAAAACTTCTGATTTATGTTTAGTGATATTTTTGTTGCTAATATTTCAGTGAAATGGGTTCTGTTTGTTTGGGGTTTTTTTAATTATTTAGGATGTTAATTTGATGCAATTTTTGGACTAAATTAATAACTGATGTAACTCTACTAGACAGACTGCACTATAAATATGTCAAAAATTTGCACAAAGCACAGTAAAATGATAGAATTGTTACTTTTAAGACTTCAAGAAGTAAAAATAAATTTGCGTTTGTGGTTTATGTCAAGGGAATGATTTTTGCCGTGACAATCTATAAATTCCTGGCTAAGGCGTTTGCATATTATTACTTTGTAGGAGGACAGTTTACTACTTAACTGGTAAGAGACCACTTGTTTGTTAACTTAATTCTGTTATTTCACATGCATTATAGTCCTGTGGCTAAGAAACATAAATGCTTAAATGAGTTGTTTTCAGTCCTAAACACTTCCATACATTTCTGTAACATTTTTAGATTCTGTATGGCTTAGTAGCTTTCCACATGACTAATGAAGATTTTAACAAGCAAAATGGAAAAGGGCCAACTCATAATTGTTAGTGCAGTGGCATAATCAGCCATACATGGTTTGTTTGTTATAGCTCAGCAACAGAAGAATGTTTCAAAGAGAAAACATGCAGAGATGATTAGTAAGTAGCACAGTGATGTGAGACTGTCCAACTACAGAAGCTGTCTAGCTGGGTTATTAATTTACTTCAGGATATGCTTTCATTTTTCTTATCATAAGGGGCACTGATAATGTCAGATTTTAGTAGCCATTTACACTGAGTTACTAASAAAAAATACATGAAAGGGTTTTTTTCTTGGGTAAATGGATGTGTTGTAGAACTGTAGTGAATGCTACATGTTGTACAAACTACCAAACTGATTAGAGCTTACTTAATGCAAATATGAAAAGGGGAAAAATATCTGGCAGAAATACTGTTATTTTTAAACAATAAAATGTTTATCAGATGTTTATCAAAGGTACAGATAAGTGACTTCAGCATTTATATTGTAGCAATTACAAAGGCTGCAAAATACGCATTCTTTCTGGCTGTGTATCGATTGACATGGAAAGGAATCGGAAATAGCACTGCAGTGTGATAAGTAATGGAGAGAAGACTCAATTGCATAATAGCTGCTGTTACTGCTTTTCAATCTATTTTGCTTAATTTTTTGGAAGCAAGTTTTAGAACAAAAAATAAAACCAAAAAGAAACAAAAAATGCTTGTCTAGTAAATAGAGAAAGGTAAACTTGCTGTTATATGTGGAGAGACAGTGTATTAGTATCTATTTTTCAAGAGTATATGCCATTCAGTCCTAAAATTTCCACCGAGCTTACACATTAATTTTGCCCATAATTTCGCTCACCCTTTAGCAAAACAGTTGGCTTGCAAGCCTTGTGCACTTTTCTTGCAGCTTCTGCTATGTGTTCTTTCATACCCCTGATAMAGTGACTTGAATCATCAGCTTTTTCTAAATATGCAGGCTACAAAAGCTGATGAATTGGTTGAATTAGTTTTAAACTGAT
The DNA here is from genome assembly GCA_018881555.1 of Amblyornis subalaris. NCBI lineage: Eukaryota > Metazoa > Chordata > Aves > Passeriformes > Ptilonorhynchidae > Amblyornis > Amblyornis subalaris. The sequence goes on from JACAXG010000039.1 coordinate 3,459,563, forward strand.
TTTAATTAAAATGTGTCCAGATAGATTTTTTTTAATTCTTTAGTTTCTGTCTTATTTAGGGTTATATTAAGTCTATTGATTTTTAAACTGAATCAGTGTAAACCTTGTTCTAAGTGTTCTTCCAGCTTTTTGAATGTTTTAGCTAAAAATAGTCTCAAGTCATGTGTTTTGTCTTAAACAGTGGAAGTTTATCCATAGGCAAGCCTTCAGCTAAGTGTCCATTTTGCTTCTTTATTTCTTAGTTCTTCCTGAAGAAAAAATTAAAGTCCAGAAACTAAGTAGTGTGTTGGGGAAATGTCAACTAATTGTAGCTAACTTCTTCACCTCTCCAGATTTTATTGTCTTCAGTGATTTTATTGGACAGGAAACTTACTTTAACCCAAAAGATATTTTTGAAGGCAAGATAAACATATGTTGTACGACATCATTTTTGATGGCATCTGCTGTACAGCTTCTGTAAAATGAAATTCTGTAGAGAAGAGAAATTTCAGAGGGATCTTATCCAAGTAAAGTATGAATACTGGGAGGGTGTAAAGAAGGTGGATCCAGGCTCTTTTCAGATGTGCCTGGTGACAGGGAAGAGGCATCAAGCACAAACTGAAACACAGGAGACTCTGTCCCAACATCAGAAAACACTTTCTCCAATGTGACGTTGACCAAGCACTGGCASAGGTTGCCCAGGGAGGTTGTGGAGTCTCCATCCTCAGAGATACTTAACAGCAGTCTGGACACAGTCCTGGGCAACTGATTGCAGGTGGCCCTGCTTGAGCAGGGGGGTTGGACAAGATGACCTCCAGAGGCCCCTTGCAGCCTCAGTCCATTCTGGAATTCTGTCATAATTATAATGTAATTTGTTGTTGGGTTTGGTGTGGAGTTTTTTTCTTGTTGAAAAGCATAAATAATTCCATAAATAATTCCATAAATATTCCAGCAGTTTTTTGAGTTGACAGGTCATTAAAAGAACCCAAGTTTCAGTTCCTATGCTTTTTTTGGACTGAAAAAATGAGGGTGAGATGCAGTTTAAAAATAGGCAATGTGTGGTGGTTGGGTCACATTCTGGGAGTTTACCTTAATGTAATGTATAAACATGTTCTTTACAAATTTTGCTTTTGTTATACCTTAATAAACCAGATGCAGTGTTTCTTGTTAGAGCAGAATATGGCTTGTGTTTGCAGATAACTGACTGAAACTAAAGGCTGAACTTAGAGAAGCCATGGAAGGGATGTGCACTTTTGCCCTTTTTGAAATAACTTAATTTTTGGCCTGACATTTAAATTCACTGATTAAATCTTTGATTGAAAATTTTCCAGAACTACTCCATTCAAGCAGCATGCAACTATTTTTATCACCTGGATTTCACTGTTTTATATTTAGATGTCTAATAAATGAAATTGGCTGACTGTTGTCTTTTAATAACAGTGAAGTTTAATGCTGTTAAGTGCTTCCACTTGCTTGTTTTACTGAAGTCTTGAAGAACTCTTCTTTATACTTAACAATTTWTTTTTTTTTACACACTTGAAAGTTACTGGGATCCTTCACATTTATTGCATTTCCTTTTGAATTAAAACCAAGAGCCAGCCAGGTCCTTAAGGCTTTCTAAATAGATGCCACTGAAATTCCTCCTAAATATATAACCTGTCTCACATACTCAGACACATCTAACCCCAAATACAGGAAGAGCTCGATCAACACTTAACCTCAGAGACATCCTGCAGAATTGCCAACCCCCTGTTATGAGCAGTGGTGTGGCTCCTGGTCTGCATGAAGGAGGATTCCTGTCTGCACTAGTCCTCTCTCCCTGGCATGCCAAAATGGTAGTAAGTAATTTAAATAACTCCCACACTTATTACTCAAAATATTCTTTTGTATCAGAGCAGTAAATATTCTGGTCCTTCACTTTCTAAAAACAGTAACTAAATAGATCAACAAAAAGAGGAGTAAATTATATACTTAAACTTCAATTGCCTTTCAGTGGTATTCAATCCTCAAAAAACGGCCTTGCTGATGACACATTGAGCACTGTGTAGGTTAGATGAAGAACTAGCATTGAATATGCTAATAAAAAGTCTGGACCTGTATTGGCTCATTACAGTCATGTCACATGCCACTGKACTGAGTTTCAGAAAATGATTCTTATGAGGCAGGAGTGGCATTACTGAGATGGAAAATAGAAGCATCTTTCACCAAGGAAGAAATGATCTGAGGAATGTGTAGCTAAAAGTTTGGGAGACATAAATTCAGCATACAGACTACATTAAAAAATATTTATGTGATATTTTTGCTTGACAAATAATCTGAAAGTCTGTCAGATGAGTGCATGTGAGTTAATACCATATACATGTAATTTGGTGTCGAAATTTTTTTAGAAGTTTACAAACTTAAGAATAAAGTTTAAAAATTTATGAACTGTATTTTTTTAAACAATGTTTCTTCTGTTTCAAGACTTCTTGTTTAAAAAACCAAAACCTAACCTCAAATCTCAGAGACCCTTTAAAGGTCTACACATTAAGCCTAATTATATTGTTTACTCTAAAATGCGGTTTTTGCATCATTTTGGTGGGTTTTGTTTTTTCTTCCTTYTATTTGACCAAATATATGTAAAAAAATCAGTTGTTTCTTGCAGTCCATTAGCTTTATAAACCATTTGAATTTCATTTGTGGACAGTTTGGTCCATTCTTGTTACTGCTGAGCTTTGGTTCTCATAAATTGAAGCCTTTAACAGTAACACTTCTGATTTTCACTTGATTGGCTTGCTCCAGTAATTTTATTATTGAAGTCGAAATTTTATTATTTAATTACAGTTTAATGAGAGCAGGCAGAGAAACTTCAACATTGCTTTAGATAAAGGTAACAGTAGGAGAGGGATGTCYTGTTGCTGATGATCCAAGTACTGCTTAAGAGATACGTTCCTTCCTAAAGAGCCACGATTCCTCATTTAAGAAATAAATATTGCTGAAAAGGCTTTTGAAAATAGCTTTTAAATTGCTATCCAATTTAAAGTAACCAATCCAGAGGATAAATTTAACAAGAGCACCTTTGCTGCCAGTTTGTTCTTGTATAAACATTCAAGTTGTAAATAGTCATATGTTTCAGCAAAAACTTCATTTAGACCTTGTGGTTAGTGAACCTGTTCATCATTAAAAATGCCAGTAATAGAGCACGTGACGTAGCAGTAGCCTTTTCATACCACAGAAATGGAAAGAAACTATATTAACCAGGTAATCTGGAAAATTTTGAAACTGGGGAGAAAACCCGGTGTAGTCATGGGGACTTTACTGGGTTCCATGTAAATGGCAAGAAGTTATATCTAGATCAACCACTGCATTGTAGTGTATTTGGTCTGTAGATTGTCTGCAGCAGAATTTGGGAAAAGTACTCTGTGTAATGGTAATTACCTAAAATAGCAATAGCATTAAGACAAAAAATATTTTGAGTACTTGAAGCTGAGACCGTTTTCTTACTCTGGTAGCTTCTGTTCTTTCTTCCCAAGTACTAGGAAAACTAGCTATTTAATATTTTTGGTTACAAGAATCCCTTGTGGTTTTTCATGGTTTGTCCTAGGCACTTCAATTACCTCCCTCTGTTTATTTGTTTATGTCCTTCCACTTCTTTTTACAATGGGGAGATAAGCCTTCTGGATTTGTCACTTAGGTTTATATGGAGAAAATGAACAGCTCCAAAATGCATTTTTGGACTGTTGTTGTTAATATTATTTACTTATTAGAACAATCTGGCAAGGCTTTGGATGTCATCCACCAGTGTTCTCCTGAACAAATTCTGAGTATGCCTTGAGAGAAGGGAGGCTGAAAGACGTTCCTGTCCAGCAGTTGTGTACTTTGAAGGGTAAGGGAGTATGGACACAGGCTGTTCTGAGCCAGCTGCCCTTAGTGCCAGCAGACAGTCCTGGCATGCCTAATTTACTACCATAGGTACAGTCTTTGTCTTATACACCATCCCAAACAGAAACTGCAAATCTGGGCACCTTTCCATGCTGAGGGCATATATATATGAGGAGTTATATATCATTTGAGTATTAGATTGCTGCCAGGTTTCCCCACTTACTCCTGGGTGCTGTTGAAGGAGTAACTTTCATAGCTGTGATTGGGCTGTATTTATTCAGAGCAAGGGCCACCAAGTTATGCTGGGAAATACCTCAGTGGGCCATGATTTTGCATAATTGTCTAGACAGGATGTTTTGGGAATGTAACCTACTCTTCTGAATGCAATGTTGTGTTAAATATTTTGGAATTTCTGCACAGCAATAATATAGTTATTCACATCTCTTAAAACATTAACTTTATAACACTGATGTTAAAAGGTGGTAGAAATTTCATTAAAATCACATGTAAATTAAAAGGGACTTCATGTGCTGAAAGGGAACAAGGCACTGCGTGCCTTGCTTGTACCGAGAGATCAGAGGTTTGGTGTATGAGTCCAGCTGACTGCCAAGGTATACCACCTGTACCCCATTTCATTTTCTGGGGCTCTGGGCACTGATGATGGTCACTGTTGCTGGTCTTTCAGTGTGGAAGCACCGTTCCAAGGCTGTCACCTTAGGTATGCCTCTGCAAGCTTTTCAGATTATATCAAAAGGTGATAATGGGGGAGGGGAAGAAAAAAAAAAAGGAAGTATTGGGAGGTTTTGTTGGCCAGAAATACAAGACTTCACAGTGGCAGAAAATGATGCTTTTGCAAGTTTAGTTTCTCAGATACAAAATGTCTAAGAAGAGCTTCAAACCCTGTCCCAAACCAGAGTGGTTGTTAACCTGGTCAAAAGTTACCAAAATGTACACTCTAATTCTTTAAATGGCTGCTTGGTGACTTTTATATGGGGGCATAATTGATGGTGTCAGTTTTAATAAATAATTCAGTAGTTCTTTCTCTTTGATTGTATAGCAGGATTTGTGGATAATAGAAGTCTGAGRACTAAGTGTGACTGATGAGAATGGCTGGCGCATTGCTATCAGTCTTGTCACTTTTTACCACAGGTTAAAATTGAATTTGAGCTATTGACCATCCCACAGTATATTTGTCCTCTCACTGTGTGTGGACCAAAAACATGGGCAGAAGGCAGTTATTAAACTTTGTGTGCCTGAAATAACCAGTGCTAGTTACATAGCTACAGTGTCAGCGTTACTGATTTTATTTATTTATTTACTACATAGAGAGTGTGAGACTCTCTTGTTAATTTCTTAATTTCATTGAGCTTAATTTTCTTGTAGTTTAGCTTTAAAAGAAATTTACACTGTTGCGAAGTCAAATTATTTAATCATTTCGTGTGGCGAGAAAGGGCTTATTTGGCTCTGATAATTATGATGCTTTGTAGTAAAAAGCCATGGTCAATGATTTAAGGTATTACAATAACATTTATTCTTCTCTGTGTCTATGCTTGACATAAGGAAAACTGTCTTTGGTTGATTCTGCCTAACTGCCTGTTTTGGGTCTTTTTCTTTCTCTCTCTTTTTTTGCCACAGTTGTAGTTCATAATTCATCATCTTGCACTCTTTTTTACTCTACTTGATTCCTAACACCTTCCTGTATGGTGATGTCCAGTAATCAAAATATCGTTGGGTATTTCTTTACTTAGGTGTGTATAGGGAGAGTAACAGGCCGTTTCTATCCACTGTATTTCTTACTTAGTTTTCTTTGGAAATTTTTGTTTTTCTTTATCACTTTTGCTTCAGGCTTCACTAAGCCCTTGAATATGGTTGGAGTGTGGTAAATATTACCTCTGCCATACCAGTCTTTCCCCTAACCTAAAACAGATCAGTCAATGATAATATAATATAATGTAATTGCAAGTCAAACAACTTTTTTTTCTTTGAGAGAGAATATATTATTACTACTTTTGGGAACTGATTTAATCAGGGACTACAGGAGAAGCTCAACATTCATTTAGGTTTTTTTCCCATAAAATAAAAGAGAAGCTCTCATGAACACATGGAGTAGTAAGCTTGGCTTCTTCCACATCTCAGAAGTTTGCACATGGATTGATTATCCCCCTTGCTCYCTTTCCCCATGACTCCTGTACCAGCTAGTATCAACTCTATTCCATCCAGAAGTTCTCCCTCTCAAAGTAAGTTTGAGCTTTTCCCTACACTGAGTTTCTTCACTGTGCTCTCTTCTCAGTAGCCCAAGGAATAGTGCTAGCAACACTCCAGAGCATACAGATCTGCACTTTGAGCCCGAAGCTTCAGCCTAACTCATAAATATTGCTTCCTCATCTCTCCCAACCCTTCCTCCATTCCTACTCTTAGGAACCATGGGCACTAGTTCCCCTCAAACACTCTCTGGGATACTACACAGACACCAAGTCAGGTCTGCTGCTTTGGTTCTTAGAAGTCTGGACATCATACAATCTTCCCTGCTATAATTAAATCGCCTGTGTGTTTGAAATTAACCCCCTGTCCACTTTGCTTCCCACTGTAGGACATTTTTTTCTCCTGAGCATCTCCTGAGCATCAGTAAGGGGGAATAATATAATGAATGTCAATTGCTCTGTGCTGTCCCTCATGTTGATGTATGTCTCTACTTTTGTGTGTTTATTTTTGGGGTGGTTTGGGGTTTTTTTTTGTTGGTTGTTTTTTTCTTTGTTTGATGCGTGTGTGGGGGAGTCGTTTGTTTGTTTTGTGGTTGATGTGGGGTTGGTTTTTTTTCCATTTGGCCAAACTGACTTCAAAGGAGAGTATTCTGTACCCCTGGCATCTATAAGCTGCCTGCAACAGGTGCATACATGCTACACATTACACATCATACATTAGCTCAGAAATCTTCAATTGCCAAGTTGGTCCTCAGTGATTGTATAAGGCCATAGCATGCTCCAGAAATTATTCCTTTTCATAGCTTTATACTTGTGCCTGTGTGTGTTCCAGTAGAGGCCAGAAGGTCAGTGCACAGCTAGTGCATACCTTTTTTGAATTGATGACTTGATTACCTGCCTTCACTGTGAAGGATGCAGAGTACTAGGGCATAATGCAGAACCCCTGTTAAAGCCAAAACAATCTTGATTTTAGGATTAGGGTTTGGATTTTATTAAAGAGAAATCTTTGGAGTTGAACTTCACCTTTTGATGGGGAACAGTATGGGAAGGTATTTTGGTAGACAGTTGAAGGTCCATTAAAATAATTCAGAACACTAGCACAGATGAATAGATAATATTGTTAAGTTGATTGCTACATGAAACTTTTACAACTGAAATGAAATGCCAAGCACGTGCTGTTTGCATCAGTGGATAAGGAATTGTGCCCTGTTTAATGCCCACACCTCCACACCTGTCTATGCTCATTCAGCTTTGTCTACAATCCCGATTTACAATTTATATCCTCTCCAGACTTGAGTATCAATAAAGCATGAATATATTGAATAGATGTAGTCATTATACATTTAAAATAAATTCATTTCTAATATGACTGTCTGGAGGCTATAAGCCTTTCATCAGGTATAGACCTCAATACTGTATGATTTTACTTGATGTATTGTTTCATTCATAAAACAGCATTTTTAATATTTGCAGACATCCTAACATAATATTGGGTTTCTAGAAATAGCTAAATAGCAAATAAGATTATGTTTTTGTGTGTCAGTCATATGTACTCTGTACTATTCTCTGGAAGGATAATGGAATACTACTATGTGGCTTAAACTGGCTTAGCTTCTGAACTCTATTTTAAACCTTCATAGCAGTAAGCTTGTATGCTGTAATATATGCTCATTTCTGTAATGCTAAGCTTACATTTATTAAAGCTACAGCTTCCAATAAATATCCCGGTTTGTGAAAGCATCTCCTATAACTACTTCTTTCCTTTATGATGAGCATATGTTATGTTATTTTCATGTAATTGTTAAATCTGGTTTTCAATGGCAAAAAATTATACAATCACCATRTTGTTTCTGAAGTCTTCAGAGAGGAAGCTCAGTGGCTAATTTCAACCAATTTGACAGGAAAGCAGGAGTCTAAAAAATGCTAAATTCCTACAATAAGCCTACACACCATATGGCCCAGAGCCCACTTGTAATCCTTGCAGCTATTCCTTTCGTGTGCCAGTGGCCAGGGGGCAACATGTTCCCTTTCATCACATATTCAACAGATCGTCTAGAAAACAAGAGAGCCAATTTCTTCCAACAGTTTCTCTGGTGAATAAGCTCACAAGCAACACGAAGGGTCAAAATACACTTCTCGACTTCCTTTGGATAGGCAGAATTTCCTATTTAGGGATGTGTTTAATATTAAGAGGGAACTGAATTTTGGAAGTACCTCCAATATTAAGGGATCTACTGTTTTGGAAAGAGCTAGAGCAGACGGTTTTCATGGTACTTTCTCTCTCTTGCTTGGTGCCTCAGGCTGCCAGATACCAGGTGCTGTGGGAGGACAGTGAGCTGACTGGCATTCTTTGGTGATATGGAGTTTGTCTTTTAACATCAGCCTCCAGAGATATGATAGTGCTGTTGTTATGCAGGCAATAATTTTAAGAAAAGGTGTGCTTTTATGAGTGGCTATTGTCTCTGGGCTGGTTTCTGGTAAAGCAGTTGACTGTCAATAAAATGCCTAACTCAGGCAAGATTCAAGATTTTTTTGGTCAACAAGGATGGGAAGATATTAATTCCTGCAGAACTGTGATCACTCTGTAAGTTCTTTAACTATTTTTTTGACAAGACAGTGCAGTATCTTTCTGGATTGGCAGGTAAATGACATAACTTTCAGTATGCTCTAGCCAAGGAGATAAAAGTGCCCTCTGTCACAATTTTCATACTTTCCAAAAAACTTGACTGGAATTAATAGCATACTTTCCCAGTGTCTAAGCATATGTGCAAACCTACAGTTGTTGATAATTTAGCTGTCAGGTATGTTGAATTAATATTCACCTTCCAAGTCATACGTCTGTATGACTTTAGCATAGACCACATTTAAAGGTAGAACAGAGAATCAAAACAAAATTGTATTTTGTTGTAGTGGGTGGTGCGTTTTGGAGAAGGCAAAAGAGACAGCAAGGTGCTTATTAAAAAAATTGGAATTTCAGATTATGCTTTCTATTTAGTCTCTCTGTTGTGAATGGGACAGTTTCATTGGTGTTAAACTTAGGAGTTTCTCAATTCCAGTTTACTTTTCTTACTTTTGGTCTGTGTAGAGCCATGAGTTTTTATTGTCTTGCTCAGATGATGTGCTTTTAGGTTAGTGTTCTTGTGACATGCAGCTTAGGCAACTTAAGTTTGCTTATGTRTGCCTGTCAGTCCTGTCTGCTGTCTTCTTCTCAGTACTGTCCCCTACCCTCAGTGGCCGAATTTCAGCCGTGGTTGACAAAAGGAAAGAGGTTTCAGAGACACTGAATTCATATGAAGTTCCTGAAAATCAGATGACTAATAAAGAAGATTCTTTTGCCCTGTGGGAATATTAATATGCAAATACAACCCATATTAGACATTAGAGAATCCCCATGGGAACTCAGCCCTGAGGCAGAAACCCATAATAAACTCTTGCTTACTGGCACTGTCATTTTTTTCCTATTTTTACCAGTTCATCTCCAGTTTGGGTTTTCTTGTGAGGGCAGAGGAGAAGAAGTAAAATAGGATTCTCTGTAAAACAAAACCTGTTTAACTTCTGTTTCTTTTAAAATTGTAGCAAGTTTTGAAAATGTTTCTASTGTTCTTCAAAGAGCTAACTTTGGCTAAATCTGCCTTTTCTTCTAAAAGAGACAGTATGATAAGGATTGGATGTCCTTGGTTGAATATAAGGTGCAGTCTTTGAAAAATCTTGTGCTTTAGCCTTTCTCTGACAGTTTTAACTGGAAACACCTGTTGCATCCCAGTTTTTGAACCAGAGTTAGTCCATCAGCTAGGCAGCATTTTGGTTTATTTCTCTTTAATTCTAAAATGGGGGAAAAAAAAAAATACTTAGATTAAAGTGCAGCTGAATATTAGGAAGCAAACATGGGACACAAAAACCTTGTAAAAGAAAAAGTAGGAGAAAAAGAAACATTATGCTGCTAAATTCTATTTTTGTGATTTGCAGTTATGGGAAGTGCCTATTATTTATAAACATGTGGATATATTTCAGAGTGGTCTGTAGTGACTGTCTTGCCTGRATCAAAACTGAGAGCTTCTTCCTAGACAAGCTAGTGACTTAATTTGTAGGGAACTTGGATTGACCAAAGACACATACTACTGCATATACGTTACGTAACAGTTTAAAGAATTTCTGCTTCTAGAGAGGTAGAAAGATGCTGTATAGAATTTTTGCCAAACTATATATACTCAGTCTTCAAGTTTGTGATGTAATAGTCTGTGTCTGTCCATCCTCCACCCCCCTGCCATAAAAACCAAAACCAAAACGCAGCAAAACAGAAAAACAATTTAGGCAGTCTGATTTTTGACTAGAAAATCTAAACCTGGCCAACATTTATGATTCTCAGGTGTAGGTGACTTGCGAGCTACTGATGATTTCATTCTGGAATGAACATTAGATTGATAGGGGATGTCAATAAAATAAAGCAATAGAGAGGGGTTAACTGATGTTACAGTGCTGAACCAAGTCAGGAACAGTCAAATAGATTTTGTTACATGTATTTATCTGGGACTCTAGCACTGGGTACCTAGAAAATTGTCGGTGGGTAGAATTGGGATCAGCCTCTAAATTCTCTTGGATCATTAAGCCACTACGGGAATTGCTTTTCCACCAGTCCTAGGAGAGGAGTTTGTTTCAACCTATCTTTTATGCTAGCTGTAGTTACTGCCTTCTTAGAGTTCCAACTTGTGTTTCATTGCCACCTTTATTTCCCCCCAGACCCCCTGCGTGTGTGCCGTGTGTTGTTCTGAAACAGTATGGGGTGTCCTGTCTTCTGCAATGTTTCAYATGCTTTGCCAAGGAACTCTGCTGGGTCGGGTGTTACACCTTCATCTGTTGAGGAGCTTATTAGCATTAGAGCTAATGATGTTTTTGCTGGTAGTGCTGAAATCCAAAGACTTAATGCCGCTCAGTGTAAATAGATATGCCTTTGCTTTTTAATATAATGTAGACAGAAAAGAACCAGCTCTCTTTGAAACACAAATGATTTCAGCATTAGGGTGTATTAGTGTAATGATAGCATTGAAGGAAGTAATGTCTGCTGACTTCTGAGCAGGTCAAGTAATATGTAGGGTTTGGAAGACCTGTGTTTTTTGTGCATGAATATGGCTCAAACTGAGACAACAGCTTCTGTAAAATGAATTTATTCTARAACAAAAAGACTGACTTATATAGAAATATTTTTGCATTGGTCAGAATGATGTAAAGTGTTCTTAAGCTGCACTTCACTGCTCTGAAATTTTCAGGTTTTTGGTTATTCTCCAAACCCCTAAAATAAATGAAGGTATCTTGTGTTAAATAGCTGTATTTTACCAGGAATTAGCATACAAATGCTTGAGACTGAAAGTTTATAATGCCTTTTATCCTTTTTATGCTTATCTGTTTTAAGTAGYTTCAGTGCTCTGTGAAGACAAAGGCACTGGTGTACATGCCACTGATAATAGACAGTGTGACCGTATCATGTATGCTTCCTTAATAATGTCTGACATTATCAGATTGATTAACTCAGCAGGGGGCTTTAATCAGATTTAACTACTGTTGGCAGCTGTACACTGGCAGAATAGTAATACTTTAGGGAGTAATATTGAACTTCTTTTATAAGCTATATTAATCTTGAAACTAAAAAATGTACCATAAAAATTATCATTATTTCTAGTACTAATGCAAAGAGAAGTGAAACCTGCACATTGCTCACACGATCTCAGATCTCTTTTGGATTGTGCTTTACCAAATTTTCTGTTTTCGTCGGTGCCAAATACTGATGATCTTCAGATTCCCCTTCAGTAGTTAATGAGAGTGTATATTAAAYATAGATATTTCTTTTAAGATTTAAAGACCAATAAATCATTTGGGACTCAATGACTCCAGCAGAAAAAATAATGAAAATATTTTGTTGCTACAGATTTAAGCATTTGTGTATGTGACAAAGTAATGATAGTTGGGTTTTCTGCTTTGTCCTTTTCAAGTCAAATGCCATATTATGACACGTTGCTTTAGTTTTATTTCATGCAGAATACTCACAGTATTAAGCAATAAAATGCAGGCTTGAAAGATGTTAATGTAACATTCATTCATAGATCAATAGGTCAGAAGGGACAACTGTGATCATCAAGTGTGAGCTTCTGCCTATCGCATGACATTAAGATTTTCTGAGTTCATTCTTGTTTGAACTAAAGCACGTCTACTTGAAAAGACTGACTTCTGGTTGAAACAAATTAATGAAGGGGACAAGCACAGTCCTTGAGTATTTGTCTCAGTTATCCTTTGGGTAAATTGCAGTCTGGTTGGTTTTGGGGGTTTTTTAAGTGTAGTTAAACACTTACTCTACTTTGTGTTTTTCATTAATTTTCCCTGTTTTGTATTTCTCCATAACTTTCTATTTGAAAGCAAAATAATTCAAGTTCCTGGAGTGTTCTTGTTCTACAGTAAGCTTTTTAGGTTTTGACTACTGTTATGTAAGGTGCCCATGGTCAGCTGGTTTTTGTGACACATTACTGAGTCTTCCTTCCCAAATGAAATTTTGTTGTTATTCTGAATGTACTGCCTGCATATTTGTGTCTTGCATGTAAGACTTTGTGTTTCTTCATGTTCCAAAGCTGCTATTTGCATGTAGTGATCTTATCAAGAAGTTCAGGTTGTTTTATCTAGGCAGCTCGGGGTTTTCCATTTCTTCCATCTCTGTTGAAAGTGTAATTGTTATCAGTGATGATTTAGTTTACTTCAGGTCGTGAATATAAATGTGAAGCTGCGGAGCACCAAGACTTGATTTTCCATGTTGCTCCTAGACTGTTTCAACTCCTCCTTTTTCAACTGAGCCTAAAGCCCTGCCGCTTTGTGTTCTGCATTTCTTGTATTGCAAGCAGATTGGAAGAGTTTGACCTTCTCTCTTCTTCCTCTCCTCATGGTGTCTTCCAGATTGCGAGTCTTAGATGACTGACATCCCATAGCTGGTACAGTAGACTGAGCTGTGCTTAAACAACCATTTCTCCATCAAAACATTTTTTTCAAATGTTGTGGAAAATTATTTATAGCCTTTCACATTGATTCATTCATAATTGGAAGAATAAGTTAGTCTCTAATTTGTGGAGTGTCTCCTGCCTGGTTTTTTTGTTTCTCCCTCAGACTCTTGGTAATAGGTGCTACTCAAGTGAGCTTGGCAGAGAGGGAATGGTGCGGTTGACTGCAGCTTGGACAAATCCATATCTGTGCTATATCTGGCATAGCTTCAAATTCATAGAGGTTCGTGTGCACCTCTTCAAGGCCAGGTTGGATGGGGCTCTGAGCAACCTGGTCCAGTGGGAGGTGTCCCTGCCCATGGCAAGGGGATTGGAACTASATGATCTTTGAGGTCACTTCAAATCCAGACTGTTCTATGATTCTGTGATCATTGCTAAAACAGAAGAAAATCATTAGTTGGAAGTTAGGTGAGGAAATTATTAAAAGTGATCATAAATAATAAAATTGTAATGAAATATGTGAATTACTTTATAGAAATCTAATTTTTTTTCCTCCAAATTACTGAACTTCTCACTCCGAATGGTAGTGGTGATTACTGAGCTGATCTTACAAATGCTGCAATGTTTCTGCTGCTTTGCTGAGTTTATAATGGAAACATCTCAGGCAATAACAACTGTGTGCACTTCATTATATATGACAGAAATTTCATTTACATAGTGTAAGCAAGCAAAGAGAAATTATTTTGAATGTATTCGTGATTATACAGGAAAGTGCTGTTGGAGACCTATAAAATAGGTGAGAATTGATRACTATAGAAGAGGTGAAAGAGAGTCAATAATAACATACATTCAAACAAATCAAAGTAGCATTTGAGCAGTTCAAAAATATTGTCATTTCAATAAGATGCAGTAAGAACCATCAAAAGTGTTGATAGTTCTCCAGTATTTCTGCATACTTGAGGGGGAGGGAGGTGGGAAAGATAGTAAGTTGATGAATATGTCAGGTACAAAGAGGAAATGCTTCTGAGAACAAGCAAATGTTTCAGCAGAATGTTATGAACATTGCAGTAGACATTGGCATCTGGCAGTCATGTAATTTATGACAGTGTATATTTAAGTAGCAATTGCCCAGAAAGGCAGCAGATTATAAAAATGTACATAAATTTTTTTTTATTCTTGTGCTTTTGTTATTGTGATTTTTTTTTCATTTCACATCCATCCTTTGTAAGTGTACTACCTCTGGGGCTGCCTTGCAGATCATTAAGGTGTTTTGAAACTGCTTTTGAATAACATCATTTTACAGATTACTTTCCTTGCGTGTGACAGAAAGTGTGCTGTGCCACTGTTATGATAGATAAAATTGTTACCAGTCTGATGTTCTGGGAGCCCTATGGGGTATGCTTGTATGTATTTATTTGAAAATGTGTTACTTACAATTCTCATTTGTTGTTTCGTGTCTTAAGGCCTAATTAAATTGGTTTGTGGATCAAACTGAGTCTCCAGATTTAAAACAAAACAAAAAAAAACAAAATAACAATAGTAATTCAAATAAACCTTTTACAGACATGTATTTCACATAGTCTTATGTGATTGCAATACCTAAATATGTATTTCCAGTTCCTTCACTTGTTCAGGGTAGACTTGAATAGCCCCAACTGATTACCGTCTCCTCAATTAGTATCTCTATGGTATTTTTGTCACATAAAAGTTACTCASTTTAGCACAGGAAGCTACATTGAAGGGGTTCAGATAATCCAATGTGTTTTAATGTGGATTCAGTTGTTATTGGTAAGGCAGAAGAACGAATGTGTTCTCTGAAAGGACTTCGTAAAGGAATGTATGGGACGCAAAGATTGATTAATTGAGTTCTCTGCTGGCTGAAAGATGTTTCACATCATGTCCCCATGAATAGCACCTGCTCTGGAGAGAAAAAAATAAACTGCTTTACCAGCAAGGATAAGTTAGAGAAAAAAACCAAGTCAGTATTAAAACAGTGAATTCAGTTATTGCAAGAAAGAACTTAATGTATGCATCAGACCATCCTAATAACTAGCCAGCTCATTAATATTACTGAGAGATAGTGCATTACCTGTACCAATAAGAGATTTTAGGGAACTGCATGGTTAAAAACTTTCCTTCCTTGCTGCTTAGATTTTTGTAAAGGGTTTTTGCCTTCTGTATCAGTCTATGAATACAAAGTATCTTATGAATTTGAAGCTCCACTTGCCTCTAGCAGCTGGAAGGAACAGGCTGTCCAAAGTATTTTGGAGCTTCTGAGGCTGAATGCTAGGATTAGATTGCTTACTTCTTTTGCAGCCTGCCTGCTGTTGCTTTAAAAAGGGATTTTTAAAGTCTTTCACACAGTTCCCCAGGGTTATCTGGGTTATCCTGAGTTATCTCTTTCCAATGAGTCATTGCTACTACTCATGATAAGCTTTTCTGTTTGGGTTTTTTTCCACTGGTAAGAGTGAGATTCACATACTTATTGCTAGTTTGGTTTGGGCATATGGCTGAAGAAAAGAATCACAAGTTGAAAAAAAAAAAGTTAATTTTCATTCTGCTCCTGTGTGCAGCCAGATAGAATTTTCTTTAGGCTTGGGAATACAGCCTTGCTGGTTTACAGTTGGTTATTAAGTTCATAATTGGAAAATTGCATTTTTGCCCTAGAAAGAGAGGAAGCTACTTTTGCTGCAAAACATAATTATTTTTCATAAAAACTATTATTGAGTTAGATGACAAAGTGGTTATAAACCATTTTCCACTTGTCACTACCATTCAGAAGAGTGGGTTTTTACAGCCCTGTTGCCATRGACCATCAAATTTTGTTCTAGGCAGTTGAGTTGGGACTCAAAGATAGGACAAATAAATCCTGCAAATGCAATCCCAAATAAAAGATCATACACTTTCTAGTAGGATGGTGGGCTCAATTTATTTAGTGTCTTAAAGATAGCAGAACTTTATATCTGATGACAAAGCTTGTAATTGTCAGAGAAGGCAACAGTAATCTCTTGTGTAAGATCCAGGGGGAAAAAATAACTGAATATGAAAGGACAAAGAATGTGAGCAAACAGCTCTCATCAATAGATGTGTTATAGTGAACTCAGCGTGCTGGTAGATGTGTTGAATAGATCATTGCTCCTCTACAGAAAGTGATATTTTCACTCCCAATATTGAAGCAAATACAGTAAGAGATAYATTCACAATCTGCCTCTTATGGGATTAGATCTTGCATCAAAAGAAAAGGTTTTCCTTCTGCTGTGAATTATAACTCTTAAATAACTAGAACATAACAATTTGGATCAGATCATTGTAGTAGAATTATTAGTTTAAATATTCTTTTATAAATACTTTAATCCACATTAAAGTTATGAAACAGTTAAACAATCATTACTGTGTCAAACACTGCTCCTCAACTTTGGGGACTGAACAAAAATGAAAATAAGTTTCTCCTTTCAGACTGGTACAGTATTACTTTTAGTTTAGTACTGTGGCATTCTTGAAGCTAAACTGCTGATTTTTATTTGGAATAAAGAAGCTGTTAATTGTTTTGTAGAATGCTATTGAAAATCCATGAATATATGGGAGAGCAAAATCGATTATGCATCTGTTCACATTTACTGATCCTTGGGAAGAATGTCACCACAGATTAGAAGAGTTGTCCTGGGATCTAAAAAATCTGTATTCTTCAAGCTTTATTAAAAAAAAGGACAGAGAAAATGGCTTGCAATGTCAGTCCAGGCACGCTATATCCATTAACTTTGCGAGAAGGACACTGGAGTTACATTGTATTATCATAAAAAGTGCTAAATTGTTCCTCTCCTGGGAAAATATATCAAGAATTTGGTGGCATTATACCTCAACGAAATAATTAATTCCTCCCTTCAGTGGCTAGGAGGCTTACTTGGGTAGCTGACTCTCAAAGAGGGTGAGCTGATCTGCTCTCAGCGCCGTACAGAGCTTTGTGTCTAAAAGATTGCAACTGCAGCAAAATAAACAGCTGACGGGAGAGGGTGGGAGTGAGAAGATGGTTGCAAGTGCTTAGGAAGACATTGAAGACTTCTCTCTGTGTGTTTTCTTAACAAACTTGGACTTTCTGAGAGTTCTCATAAAACTAAAAACTGTGTCCATCCATTGTGATGGAGCTAGGCAAGGATTCAGGAAGAGATAGGCATGGGTGACTGATTGTCACATCAATATCAGYTGTTCCAAATTTGCACCAGTAAAGTGCTTTAAGGGATTGAAAACTGTATGAGGACTAAAAATTGCAGTACTGCAGTAGGATTTAAGACTACTAAGTAGGACTTCGAACTTAGCAGGACTAAAACTGCAGTAGCACGTCTAATACAGGCATCGCTTCTGTTATTTTTGTGTGTTGCTTTTTAATTCAAATCTCAGCTGGCTTACTTGCAGCTCTGTGAAGTTCCAGGTCAGAGTTCTAGAAYTTTTGAGTGGGATCCTATTTTAATCAACCATTTCTGTTAAATGAGTGTATTCAATCATGGACAATTCTAAGCAGCCTACTGCATGTAACATAGTTATTATGGAATTTCATATTGCAGCTATTTTACTTTCAAAACTACAGTGCTCAGTTTTTATGTGCTGTTATATTAAATACTGAAGAAAATAAAGATTTTAAGTAATCATCTGAAAATGTCAATAATTTGATTTTTTTTAAACACTGAAAGACACACTAATAAAACAAAAAAATAACCTCTACAGATGTTTAAACAGTGTTTCAAATAGTTACAGCTTCTATAAAATACATTTTAGCCAAATTTGAGTACTTTTTTTCAATTAAACATTTGAAGTACMAAAATTGTATTGAGTCTTTGAATGTTAAGCGTTCCTTATCAATCACATCGTTACCCTTTACAGTATTTTTGCTCAAACCATTGGCAGTATTCAGGGTTGTCAAGATGCCTTTCAGGAAAAAGTCGTGTTTCTTTAATACCATTTTATTTACAAATCGTACAAATAAGCATTTCAACAATGGAGAAAACATTTTCAATAATTGAGCGTTTCTCTCTATTTAATTCTTTTCCCACAAAATAGTTCTTCTTTGACTTTCTAGRCTTCTATGGGAATTCTAAGGATTGTTATTCTGCTCAGTACTGAGGGTTGCCCAGGTGTCTCTGGGTCAGCATGCAACTTTCACTAACAGATTCATAAGAGAGCAGGTTGCATCCCCTGCTGCATTTTGCCTCTCTGTTCAGCTAAAAACTGCAAGACAGTGTCAGGATAAATTTTTGTCATGGTTACTGTTATTAAGCTTTGGGGGAGGGTGGAGTTGCTTAAAAACTTTGATCCCATTTCAGACGGAGTATCAGTAGACAAAAGGATGTCAATTATCTTGTACAAATCAACTTTTCAAGTTTCATCCTTGGGGAGAAGTAACAAAAGCAAGTATTGATTGCTCAGTTAGGATAGTCAGGGGACTCAGCTACAAAAATAGATCTTGGAAGAAACAGGAGGTAGAAAAAGCATGGACAAAAGAAAGGAACAGAGAGGAATGTTTTCTTTGCAGATGAGTGGTTGTAATTATACAACAAATCACAACAAAAACTGACAGCAAGAAGAGAGGGAGAGAGAAAAAAACAATGTGTTGTATAGACTGGGATCCTGTTTTCTGAACCTTAAAATTATTCAATTAGTAAATAGTGAAATTTGCCAGGAAGTGGTGAAGTGGGTGTTTCACTGTTATGTGTGGAGCTGTGCATATCTTGTCCTGCTTAAAATAAAACCAGAGGGCTCCATATAGTGCCCAAAATGTCCATTTGTTTAACTTTTTTCTGTGTGTGTCTTGAGAGATAAGCTATAAATGCAGTGTCCACCAGGATGAAGCTCTGGGAAAATGTGCTAAGGGCTGCTGAAACATCTGTGAAACATGACCTAAGGTTGTCTTTCCTTGAAGGATTTTCAGACAGAGCTTGTGTCCACAGGAGACGTGCTGGCGAGGGTGAATCAGTGCCGTAGGCCAGAGCACACAGTCCCAGCTGCAAGCAAAGAAGTTCTGTCAGGGTGTTGGGGAAGCACATTATCTGTGCTTTTCTCAGAGTATCCTTAGCATCTTAATGTTTTTCTCTGCCTTGAATTAAGTGTATCACAAAAATGAAACAAGGTATAGTGGAAAAATTAAAATTGACAGTGATATTAAAGTAGACATTAAAATTGCAGTGCCACTTTTGCAAAGGATTGTTCAAACTCTCAATATGGTGAATATCTGAACAGTTATATGGTGCAAAGGTTGCATTTGTGGTTTCAAAGTGAGATGCAGCAATTGCATGTTTTGTGTTGCAAGTTTTATGCCTGAACTCAACCTAAATCTATGTCTATTCTTTAAATGAATGGGTTGAAAACTGACTGCCTGAACAAATGGGGGTTGCAGAATTACTGCTTTTGAGAGAAGCGATCTAACCAAAGGACTAAAGCCCCTGCTSCCCTGCACAGGTGATTGGATTCTGTCATACTTTCTGAGACAATATTAAAAACATAATTATGTATTTATAGTAGCACTTAGATTCAGTGAGAACTGATGCAGACCAGCGGAAATGTCATTTTGAATTACCCAGTAGTACTACAAGTTACTACAATGTAACAAAAATAGGTGTGGACTGCATAAAAAACACCGGGGCCTGCAGGTTGAGGGAGGTGATYCTCCTGTTTTACTCTGTTCTCATGAGACCCCACCTGAAGTACTGCACACGGGAAAGAAAAGGACCTGTTGGAGGTTCAGGCTGGGTTAAAAAAAGCATAAATCTTTTTTTATTTATGGTTTATTTTGGCCCTGTGATTAAAGACATACATAGTATTTTATGTATCAATATTGTGACTGTCCTGAGGATCGACAGGAAAGTAACACAGAAAATAAATGTCCTTTTTCTTTTTTTTCCRAAATAGCCTCTGTAACTTATCTCTAAGCACTTTTTTGTAACAAAATTTTTTCATGCATTTCAAGAGTTTGAAAAATTCTTTGGAATTGTGTRAATATAGTAGATGGCTGGAGTAAATGAACTAGGTTAGCTCTGGTTAACTTCAATATGTGACAGTGTACAATGTGAACTAATATATATATTAACAAAGGTACTGCACTTTGACACAGTAAAGAGTGGTTGATATTGTGATATCGGCCTGAATTTCAGCCTGTGAAATTGACTGTGATTTCAACCTGGAGAAGGGAAGGATCCAGGGAGACCTTATAATGGCCTCTCACTAAAGGGCACCTGCAGGAAAGCTGGAGAGTGACTTTTTACAAGGACATGAGTGATAGACAAGGGGAAATGGCCTGAAGCTATAGGAGGGTAGGTTTACATTAGACATTAGGAATAAGAGTGGTAAGTCACCGGAACAGGTTGCCCAGAGAAATTGTGGACTCCCCATCCCTGGAAGCATTCAAGGGCTTTGAGCAACCTGGTCTAGTGGAAGGTGTCCCTGTCCTTAGCAGGGGAGCTGGAGCTAAGTGATSTTTAAGGTCCCTTCCAACCCAAACTATTCTGTGATTCCATGATATAATAGTTAGGGAAAGGAATTTTCGTAGCACTGGTATGAAGTAGTTCTTTCTTACCTGGAAGAAGATTCCATGCAGAAGAGCATTCTGAGTGCAGTGGTGGCCTTTGTCACCCCCTTCTCACAGAGGCTACAGCTTTCACAACACCAGACTGAAACATGGAAGTGGTTGGTCTAAACGAAGGGCAGCAAGCAGAGGAGTAACACAGACTAGGAGAGCCTCCAGACGTGGACCTAGCCTGCTGCTGTAGTTTACTGTACTCTCTCCCATGTGAAACTGTCTAGCTCAGTAGAAGAGCTATTTGCATGGTCATTTCTCTCCTGAATTTGTTGCAATTTTTTGGATTATTGCACCTTTCAAGATTATTAAGCAGGCCTTTCTAACCACCTGTACTTCACAACCAAAACTGGAGTTGTATTGGATTACAAATATAGAAGAGATGGCTCACCTGATAAGTCGTGTGTTGCCTTAGTTTCACTATGACACCGTTTGCTATTCCAGGCTGCTGGCTTTTTGCTTAACTAATCCATGAAGATTTTACTGTTTTCTAATACTAGTCACAAGTGTCAGGTAATGCACCGAATTTTATCTCTGACTGGAATCATTCCTCAAGTAGTAAGCAAAAATAACAAACAAAAAATGACTTCACGTGAAGTGTAGTATGTTTGCATAATTTCTCCATACAGGCAATTTCTGTATCGCTATTTCTGCTGTAGTGAAATACATGCATCATTCTGCAGTAGTGTGCTGTATAAATGTGGGTTCCTATCCATTCTTCAATCTCCAAAGTAATGAATTTATTAAAAATAACTGGGCATTTTTCTTTAAACCTTCAAGTATGCTTTACAAATTCTGCACTGAAAGTGTCTTGGTTTTATCTTTTTCTAATCCAGACATTTATTTTTCTTCCTATTAACTTCTGTCGTTGTTAAATTAAGCAAAACTATTGCCCCTAACACAAAAGATATGGCTTATTTTGGCTGGCTGCAAATTCTGCCCACCTTGTTAGAGCAAAAAGACTTCGTATTGACTATGAAGCTGCTCCCCCACCCCGTGATCCCTGTGGTAGAAATGTATCTATAGTGCTTTARACCTCTGATTTTAGCTGCTTGGTACAAAAACGAGGACAGTACAGGGGCTTGACACCTCTTGTAGGTCAGAGTAGTTTCCAGACATTTTGGRGGGGCTGGAGATACGAAGAATGAAAAAAGGTAGAATTCCAGTCTGTGTGCTGCTACTCTGAGCAGGTACATTAGAGAGCCTGTACACTGGCAATGGCATCAGTTCTGGGTGGTGTTGAAGTCATTCATTGGAGTAGGGAATCAAGAATAATAATCTCCCTTTCAGTGGTCCATTCTATTGATAATTGTGTGCATGTGTATATGTGTACACATATATACACATGTATCTCAGCAGCTCATTTGCTGATGTATTTATTGCACATAGATAATAAAGGCGTTATCTGTAGTTGCTATGCTAGTTAACTCTAGCTATTAGCTATAGGTTGTTTCAAAACCTGCTTTGCTAATTCACCTCCATATTAATCTGCTCTGTTGCAAGCTTCAGGCTTCTTTTTTTTTTTGGCTTTGTGTTACAAAATTGTAGTTGGCAGCTTTATTACATCAAACAACCTAACTTCTTATCATTTGTCAGGTATTTGTTCAGTTACTGTCTCTGCACAATCATCTCTGAAGATGCTATTTTAGCAGTAGGTGCCCTTTGTCAAATAAAAGTACAATGATGTGAAGTGGTGTAATTTAAAGATGATGTGTTTTTGCCAGACCTGTGATCAGTCATTCAGTTGCTTCCTCCTGTTTTTTGTGAAGGTATTAGGGTAGCAAAACCAGGGAACCTCTCTGTATATGTGTCTCACAGTGCTAGTGAAACAGATTTTAAGCATCTAGTGCTTACTAAATCTCTAATGTGTAAGTTCAACAGATTTAAGAGTATGGATTTACAGGGCAAATAGTTTCAAAAATAGGACAGAGTGGAAGTACTTTATATTCTCTTCTTTTTGTGTTTGCTTATGGGGATATRACTCCAAACAGAGCTTGTGAATGCTCCTTATAATTTAAAGTGTGTTTTAGAAAATTCACATTTAAAATACTGTCATTTTAATTTACTGTCCTATTTATGATAAGAAAGCAAATCTATCCTACTTGCCCGGTAGCATGACAGTCATTCTGAATCTGAACTGGACATCCTCTGATTTCTGACAATAAATCTGCTGTAATTCCCCTACTTTTCTCAGAGAATTCTAAACAAGTATTGATTTTTTTAAAAAAAGTGCATGCAACCCATCAAAAGAATAGAGCATTTATTGAGATTTGACTTAGTTCCCCTGAAATACTCACACCTTTACATTACATTTTCATAAATCTGTTTGGGGACTTCAAGATGCTGCTTTAGACAGTTTGGTGGACTGGTGCAAGGTGATGGTAGGGGTTTTCTGGCTGGTTCTGTTGGAGCTGCCTGCCCCACTGGCAGCTCCTGGGCTCCAGCAGCGCTGCAGAGCTTGGCCCCTTCCCCAGCTCAGGGCTGGCAGTGGAAAGGAGGTGCCCTGCTGCTGGGCAGCAGTCTGCTCCCAGCTGGTTCCTTAAAACCAGCTCTGCTTCATGAAAATCAATTAAAATAGCTCTGAGGGAAGAGATGAGTGACTTATTACGGACTGGACTGCGTTAGATTTCCTTTTCTATCATAAGGGTGGAGGAAGGAATCTGGCTGCGAGAAACCCTTTTACTGGGACTTAATCTTTAACTTTTGCTTTTAGTTACAACTGACATTGAAAGCCAAGAGGTTGAGGGGGGAAAACAGCCTTGAAAAGGACACTGCATCCCTCAGGCCCATGGAATTGCGCACATCTCGTCTGACCCGCATCTGGGGAGATGACGGCAGCTTCCTGCTGCCTTTGGACTCTGACAAATGAGTTCTGGCAGCTTGTAGTGCAACAGCTTAAGGTGTTACCATCCCCAGATGCTTCTGATCTCTCTGCTGGCACTTACTACCTGGGAGAGAGCTCCCCTTTGATAAAAATTTTTTTTCACTACAATGCTCTGCTGTAAAATGCAGGAGTCAGTATGTAGACACATGGCCTGTTTTCCTCTGGCATTGGTAGGTGGTCAGAGAGCTGTGGGTGAGTTTGTCTTAGGCTATTTATAGTAAATATACCTAAGCTCATTTGTTAAAGATAGGCAGCTATAACTTCACTAGGAATTTACCTCTGATGTTCTGTTAGAAGTGAGTACTTACTTGACAACATGCATTTACGCATAATGACATCTAATTTTCTGGCATTTAGCCATTTTGTATCATTAGACCAAAGTCCAAACTTCTTATTTGCAGGAACTTAAATATAAGTTAGGAAATGTATGTGCCTTTGCTGGAGTACTGAATTTTTCTGAGAACAGAAAAGTAAAGAGAATATCCATATCCCTCAGAGATAGCAGAAGGGTTCTGGTTTACAACAAACATGGCAGAAGGTTACTAATCAAAATGGGGGGGGGGGGGGGGGAGGGGGAAGTGAATAAATTGCATAGTTTCTGTGATTTTATTTGCTCAGAAAATTTTGCTGTCATACCGTGGAATTGATGTTTAGGCATACATTTTCTCAGCTTCACCGCTCCTGGTTGGCTGCATCATTGCACTGTTCCTTCATCTATAATGATAAATAAGAAAAATAATTTTGAAAACTTTTAACACAAGGCTAATATGTTTCAGACAGTCTACTATTGCTTTATGGACAACTGGCTTCCTTATTTTGCCCTGATGGGAAAGTGCATCATTTCTATGCTATGTTCAGTCCTTGTTCCCTTGCTACACTTGGTGCCCATAGCCAGGCCAACATGTCAGCAGACCATCTACTGTCATAAAATGTTATTAGTTTTAGGGATTTTTTTAAAATTTAATTAATTGTTTTAATACATAAGATACTCTTGATAATAATTTTTCCCTAATATGCATTCTCTTCTGCATATGTAAGTGCAACTTTGTGGAAGAGAGAAGCTATTGTGCGGAGTCGACAAAAAGAAAGTACATGAACATTTCAAAGCCTAATTTAGAGAAAGGCATTTTTAAGTTAGAGCATTGTATTTAACTTCCTAATAGTTTCCCACTAACACAGACAGGACGAAAGGATAAACTGAAGTGATTAATGTTTCATCTGCAACCTGCTTTGTTTTTCTGTCAGATAATTGCCAAGAAGGTTCCTGTTGATCACCTTTGCAGCAATGGCACATTAAGGTCTGCTGAATTAGCCAATTAAGCAATTTATATTTATGTAAAGAATGCAACTGGATATATAAAATATAATCAACTGATGTTGTGTACTGTTTGTCTCCTKGTTTTCTTAATAATTAGGCAACATGCATGCTTTCAGTGCAAAGYGAATAAATAAATGAATAAAGTAAATAGTGAAGCCATTATGCAATTACTCATGGTTTGGGTGTATGCTCAGTTTTTTAAAAGACTGTTCACCTACTAGCTGCTGTCTACACCAATATTAACCCTATATAGTCTTCTTTTTGTGTCAGTCTCCAGGTTTAAAATTTTCCTTCATATTTTTCATTTTCATCAGATGGAAAAATATATCTTACAGTGTATTTTGAGAAATTTTCAAGATTTCAATTTGTCTTGGATATAGCTCACATGAAAAAGAAATTCATGAAGGGGCTATTCATTTTTAACAGATCCACATCAGAGATCATGACCCAAAAAAAGTTAAATTATTTGTATATATTTATATCAATATGTGAGTGTGTAGGGCCATTTGAAGTGGATTTCACAATCGGGACTGTGGTCAGAATTGAAGAAGCCTGTTACCCTCTGTCTTCTGGAATTAAATTAATTCAAAGAGACAAGCTGTCACACTAAGTTGTGAAATTAGCAGCTGACTCATTTATGGAGGGTTTCACAGAATACCTATTTAAGCTAGGGAAGTCCTTTCTGACAGTTGCTGTAGATGCTAAGACTTCACATGGAATTGAGGAGAGACTGGAAAAGTGCCCAGAAGATAAATTCTTGGTACATCCATGATGCATAGAGAAGCCATGTTCGCCTTAGCCACAGAAGGTCCCCTGGTTGTGGAATTGAAAGCTCTGGAAAATGGACWATATTATATAGTGACCCTGCTGTGGTCTCTTCTGTGCAGGTCCCTTTAGGCCACTGTCAGAAACAAGATCCTGACCTCGGCTGGTGCCTGTATGCTCACAGGTAGAGATGAGAGTGTATTCAATATTGGTCTGCTCACATTAACACCAGTGGAAGTTCTGTGGATTAACTGGTAAAAAAGAATACTACTGATCATAGTAGCCTCTCCAACTTGAGAGCCATATTCGATTTCTGAATGTCATTGGTAGGTTGCTTTTTCCTAGGAAATACTAACTTCGGTGAATGAAGTCAAACCCGCATTTCTGGTATTTTTTGCATTAATATTTTGGGGACAGAAACTTTTATGGATTTATCCTATTGGGTTTCTGATAGAGCAAACCTTTATTGTGTTGCCTTGTGCAGTATCAAGTAATCTGTCCTTCAACATGAAACAAATTGTTAACTTACACAATGTTGTTAAAATAGGAGTTGTAGGAAGTATTTACTTAATTGAGACCTAAGCCTTCACTTTTGTTGGCATGAGTGAGAGTAAAACAAAATCTTGACAGCACTCACAAAGTATCCTATTTAATTCCCAGTATACAACAAATGCTAAAATTGACCAGGAGGCATTTTGTGCATATGAATGCAGAAGCATGTCTAGGCTGTTTCATACAGCACTTAACGTTTGAGGTTTCCTTCTCTCTGCTGTATTTCTGGAGACAGGCAAGCTCCTTTCTTAACCACCTGCAAACAGCCACAGCAGCTGAGGCAGGTTTGCATCATCCAAGTGGAATGACCTGGTGCTGTGCAGAGCTCTTCATGGCTGCATATGTGAATGGGCCTTCTGTGGTAACCAGTAGTGCCAGCTTCCAGACGTTTGGATGAAAGAGGTTTGCTTTTCATTCTTTCTTGAGAAGCAAGCTCAGTTTTACTGCCAAAAGAAAGAATGATCTGTAAGGAAATTAGTATAGAAAAAAAAGGCGAAAGAGAGAGTAAGTAAAACACAGAAAGTGTCTGATACCTTAAGGTTACTTTAACCACTTGAATTTCTTTTCTATTATAATTTATTGCCATAAAAATGGAAAGTTTTAATGTAACATCTTGGATTAGCTACACAGAGCATAGTTCACAAAATCTCAAAGAGCCTCATGACAATGCTAATATCAGGTTGATAGCAGTAATAAAATTTAACATCAAGCACACTCACGAGGATTAGTTTAAAATCTGCTGTCATGAAATATCAGAGCACAATGAGGTACTTGATAGCCTGCATGAGCTACTGGTAAGG
Organism: Amblyornis subalaris; assembly: GCA_018881555.1. Classification (NCBI taxonomy): domain Eukaryota; kingdom Metazoa; phylum Chordata; class Aves; order Passeriformes; family Ptilonorhynchidae; genus Amblyornis; species Amblyornis subalaris. The sequence goes on from JACAXG010000039.1 coordinate 3,486,458, forward strand.
TACGCAAACATTTTCCCTTAACCACAAAAGATAACCACGGAGGAAGTTCAATTCCACCACCTCAATACCAGCAACCACTATTATTCAATGTGCTCTAGGAAGACTAACTTTATTTTGGTGATAAATCATCCTGAGTTATTCCACAGTGTTATCACTCACAAAGCATATCCCATGATTTTATATGAATTCATTGTTTGGCTTCACTTCTGTGGTATCTTGCCTGGTTTCTAGCATCTATTTTTACTTGTTCTGTTTTTAACTAAGCACAGGATTTGGCTAGGTTTACAGAATCTGTTGCAAAAATGAAAAGTAGATGATTTTGCAGTTTTGAAAGTCAAATTATTCTTCTGCTGTGTTGCTTTTCTTTTTTTTTTGCCTTCCTTTTCCTCCCTACTCCCCACCTTCTCAAAATAAAAGCTTTACTGAAATTAGAGCAGGAAAGACTAATCAGAAGAGAGAAAATTTTTTGAGAGTTTGGAATTTTCACCCTTCCCCCTGCTATCGGCTCCCCAGTTATGTTACATTACATTAACACCAGAACAACACCTTGTGCAAATACAGTAGGTTTTTGTCTCCTCTGCTCTGTAAGGCAAYATTTCTTTTTCATATTAGATATCTTTCCACTTCCCACTTTACACTTCCTCCAGGTGGAATATTGTATTTAGTGAACACTGAGAATAGGTACTTCCAAAACCAGAAAAAGCCATATTTTCTTCTCCCACATTTGTTCTGTATTCTCTTTGTGGCTACCTTAATTACTAAATTTTCTCTTTATGGGCATTTATAACTGGCAGATACTTATTCCAAGGTATGTGTCACCTTGCTAGCAAAGCAGAACCTTTTCCAAGGAAATTCCAAATATTTCCTATTTTTGTCTGTCTCTTTTTTCTCATCGTTTACTCCCTGTGGTGTTCTTTATTATGTGTGGCAGCTTATTTTCTCCTTCCATTGCCAAAATCTCTTTCTGAAGTGGATCCTGCTCTCAACAAATGTTTTACTGGCGACTTGTATAATCCTTACTGAAGCAGAAACATTTATACAGGAGAAAAATAGTTGCTTGCCTCATAGTCATGTGGGTTGTAGTACTCGACCACAGAGCTCACTGGCAGGTGGCTTGTCCGGTGGGCAAAATGAAGAGTTGAAAAATCAAAGAATATGCACAGAGCGGTGGTGGGTTTTTATTGTTGTGATGGCCACTCTACTTTGTTGGAGAATTAATGCCTATCATTAGTCTTAAGCAAAGAAATAGTTTTATTTAAAACATTAATATAATGGCCGTGCAGTTAGCCAATATGCAGTAAGTCAGGAAAAGAGGGAATCAAAAACGTCACRAAATTATTTGATGACACATGAAATTGCTGACACATGGAAACTGTAGTGAATAATGTATAGAAAATATTTATGCRATCTCTAATCTCTTGCAACTTCTGTACTATAAATATGTATTCACAATGACAAATGCAAAGGGAATATTGCATTAAACACAGATGAGTTTTCTGCAGCTCAGTGATACGAGAAGAGCTTTATAGGTTCTGCTGTTATTTCCGATTTTTCATATAAGAGAAGAGAGATTAAGTACCATTTTAAAAGGCACACATACCTGAAAAAGGCTATAATTATGTCTAATTTCATAAGAAAATATTTTTACAAATCCTGTATTTCATATTTTTTGTTCATCCTAATTAGTTCAATGGAGAAATATTAAATACTAATTTTGCCATGTCTGCCAAGATACCTGAAGGGTTATTTTAAAAGATATTATTAATGGGACTGGATACAATGTGTGTGGTTCCTTAATGCTAATTAATTCACTCAGGAGACAGCCCTAATAAGCAGATGTGAAACCAGAATTTTAGACAAAAGCATTCTGTTTGGTTGTGAAGTTCATCTGCTTTCTATTGTAAGTTCGCTTGGGAGATAATTTCAATCAAACTGTTTTGTGTACCTATCAAGAAGTGTTTTGTTGGTATGCCTTGAACCGTAAGTGGAATTTTATAATGAAAAATTGCACATACACTTCATAAATATTCTCAAGATTAAAGCTAATTTTGTTAGGCCTGCTGGTATGATCACAGTTCATTTACTTTGATTGCGCTTATATTTTTTTGCTTTGTACCCAACTATTTCACCATTATGTCAGCTAGGTAATATTGATTTCTCACAGCAACAGTACTTAAAAGCTTTTGTGAAAATTAAATGAGGTTTTTTACATAGCTGCCAATTTCATTTAGACTTTTTTAAAGTGTCTAGGAGAGTAATAGAAGATAACTTTTATTTCACTGAAAATATTAATTTGGTTTCGTTAAAGTTTAGGAGTTCGACAGAAGAGAAGCCTGGAGAATATTGCGTTAAATATGAAGAGGTTTTTTTATCAGGGTACTCTGGGGGGAGTTGTTTTGTTCTTGAGAAATATCACATCTGTTTAGACTCCTAAATCATTCTTACGGATGCTGTTATTTTGTCCACTGTTGAAGTATAATCTCACCATATCTGTTCTGATTGGCTTATTATCTTAGATGATTTCAATAATGATTCCTTTTATACTTCTGATTTAACTCTAAAGAAAAATGTAGGTATGCAAACCAAAAATAACTGTGTATGAAAGCAGGCCTATTAAATAACAATAGTGTTATTTATCTATTTACTGAAAAATAATTACAGTAATTTTTAAGTCTTTATAAAATGGGAAAGAAAGCTCAGTCATACTTGCTGCAGTTGTTATGCCCCGAAATTGTAACACTGTAAAATCTCTGATTCATCCTGCAGATAGCTGCCAGTTTCTCCTACCTAAGACAAAGCAGGAAATTACCCGTGTTGTTTATTGTAGCACAGTTAAATCACCTAAATGGATCCAAGTCTTAGTCTGAAACAAGGTCATACATGAGTTGTCTCTTAAAGCTGTCATGTGCTCACTGTATTTGCCCAAATATGCTGTTAACTCTCCTGCCCCTCACACAAACAGCAAAAGCTTGGGAACAGAAATGGTTATTCCACATAGCATTCCTTGGCTATGGGATTAAAGTTTCTTGATTAAAATTGTTGCCTTCATTTTTTAATTCTTTAATTGAAAACAAACCCAGATTTCTGAGTCAGGAAAAATCTGCCCTGATGAAGAAGATAGAATCTTGCAGTGATAATTTCAGAACTGCTGGCCCTGAAGCCCATACCAGCTTCTGTTCCACCATGATAGTTGTTTGCCAGCCAGCAGCATCAAATCCCTTAAAGTACCTTCTGGCTGCTTCTGTACTGCAGATTAAGTAGTTTTGGAATACCAGCAGGTTTTCTCATGGAATGATGGTTTTCCAATTCTGAATATCTTTTTTATGTACTTTTGTAAGGGAAAGTATTCTTTTGTATAAAATCTTCATAATGGTAGGAGAGCTGTAGCCTGAGGAACAATTATCTGCTATGTTTTAAAACTAACGAGACATCTTTAATCTGCTTTGATTTGCAAGTTTGTTGCCAATTCCCTCCACTGTAAATGTGTTCCCTTGCTGTCCCATGTTTTGTGCTGCATTTGCTGGACAAAACACATGTTTTGTTCTGGTAGAAGTAGATGCCTTTGAAGCTACTGTCAGGTCCACTGAGAGCTTTAGAAGGAAGGACCCTTGGCCTAGGATTTGGCAAATGAAACCCAGTAGCATCTAATGGAAGATACAGAGTTCTGGATGAGT